>APFE031735925.1:8055-58215 GCA_000404065.3 Pinus taeda | reverse complement strand
CCTCTCCCCCAAGGCGTCTCTCCTTTTGTAAGGCTCTTCTCCAAAGCCGCCCCCCTGGTCCACTCCAATGCTTACTGGATTCCTAGAACTGGGAAGAAAATCAATATTTGGACTGATCGCATCATGGATCGAGACCTTATTGGTGAATGCCCCTTCTTGAAGGCGCTGTGTGGCTGGTTGACCACTTCAAGCAAATCCACATTGTGGGATATATCCACGTGGGTTGGGACGCATTGGGCAGGTTGGAGTTTTACTGATTTGCCTCCGGATCTTCTTCAGGATTGTAGCTGCCTTTGTGCTATGCTGAACAGAATTCCTCCTTGCATGTGCGCAGAAGAGACTCGCATGGCTAGGGTTCACTGTTTGCAGATTACACAGTAGCTCAAGGCTATGCTAAACTCGCTTTGAGACCGAATGTCCCTCCTGACCCTGCTCCTTGGAAGGCGGTCTGGCGCATTTCCTCTCTTCCCAAAATCGACATGTTATGTTGGCTCCTATGCCACAGGAAAATCCTCACTGATGACAAATTGCAGATACATGGATTTCATGGCCCGTCCAGGTGTTCCCTATGCAGAGAGAATGTGGAATGTGCCACTCATCTCATGTTAAACTATAAATTTGCTGTGCAGGTTTGGAGTGAGCTGATGGATTATTGGAACTCCAATTTTGTTCTTCCCAGCTCCATAATTGATCTTTTTGCTAATTGGTAGAATAGTTACTGTGGTCCTCCTCCCAAAAACAAAGTGATTAAAGCAGCTTGGTCTTCCCTTCCTAAAATCTGCTGCTGGCACATCTGGCCAGAGCGAAACAGTAGAATTTTTAGAAACACTCAGCATGATGTCAAGGTGGTAGCGGTTAAGATAAAGTTCTGGTTAAAATAATTCTTGGGAGATCAAAAAGACACTTCAAATCTAAATCAGTTAGATACTGTTTGGGGTGCCTCCTTAAATCTGCAATTTCATCAAGCCATCAGAAATATCTCCTCTTCTAAAGAATGGCAAATAAGGGGGAAAAATAATGAAGACTTTCAATACTGCATCTCCAATCAAAAGGTACACTCTCTCTTCTTTGATGGGGAAGCAAAGGGAAATCCTAGCAAGGCTGGGGCAGGAGGAATTGTAAAAAACATTGAAGGCATATCGACCCACAACTTTGTTTAGGGTCTGGGGATCAACTCCAGCATTCAAGCTTAGGCATTGGCCCTCTTCCAAGGTCTTAAGTTGCTCTTGAATTTGGAAATCAAGGAGGCAAACATTTTTGGGGAAACTGTTCCAAAATCTGAAATACTCCCACGTTCTGAGAGACAACAACAAAGAATCTTGAAGCTAATAAAGCTGCTCTTCTCTTTGCTGGGGCAATGATAAGAGACGGAGATGAAACATGGGATCCAATTCCATAATCAGTTAGTGATATGTTTTATTGCTTGCTACTGAAATAGTTCATTTGTATTTATAGGCTTGGGAAAATCATAGAAATTGATTCCATAGCTGTAACCAAAAAGAGCTCGAAGTTGAACACAAGCTCCATAGCACTTCAGGTTTTCGAAACCATCTGGGCTCTGCTCCCTCTCATTGTAATCTGAAATCTGGCATTTAGACCACTCAGCTAATACAATCCATAACCGTTTCTGTAAAATATATATATATATATATATATATATATTATATATATATATAAATAATCACCAAGAAATTATTTATTAATAATAATATATATATATTATATATATATATTAAATAATAATTCTTGGTGAGTATTATATATATATTATATATATATATATATAATTTATATATATTATATATATATAACGGCTAATTTATATAAAAACTAGTTTTTAATTAGAATTTAAAAATAAAATATATTAATTTATTAGTTAAATAACTAATTTCCTAACAGCCAGTTTTTAATGTCTTTGATGCATCCTTGCTATTTATTCATTAGGATCTATATATTTTTTCACCTTTGTCGTGAGGATGAACCACATTAGTTGGTTCGAAACTTCCACCAAATAACATTGATGTGATTAATCGGAAAGACATGCTTACTATATTATGGATCACAAAAGCCAATGATCTAAGGTTATGAATACCATAGGTCAATACCATTGATTCTTAAAACCAGGGGTCAACACAATGAGCCATTTCTTTTATCTTTAATTTTTATAGGGTTATTTTTATTTTATCTTCACCAAGTTAAAATGTTTACATAACATTTCGTTACGTTACACATTTCTAGCATACTATTGGCATAGGGCAATGAAGAATTACATATATCCCTCTACCAAAAAGTAATTTTTATTTTTTTTTAATTTCTAGCATACTATTGGCATTAGATCTCAGGTCGATGAAGAATTACATATATCCCTCTACTAAAAAGTAATTTTTTTATTTTTTTAATTTCAATTACATATTTTTTTTGTTGTTTTAATTTCAATTACTTTGTCTCACAATATAAAGTCTGATGTAAAATAAAAGTAAAAATTGAATTATTTTATTTATGGTGGACATTAATTTTTAAATTAAAGTTGTTAAATTTTTTAAAGTAATGTTACTTATAACACCTCTCGCATATACATATATTAGTGGACACACACACAGACATATATTTTATTTTATTTTTTAATTTTTTTAATGTAACATTACGTGACAACATACATATATTAGTAGACACATATATATCTTTTTTAATTTTTTTAATATCCCTCATGTATTGAAACAAACATAAAACAACAAAATCATTTATTTAAATAATCAACTAGAACAACACTATAGCTAATAATATATCTCTATCTATAATTTGAATTAATGGGATATTTTTTATTATTGTAGTTGTTGTTTTAAATTTTGTTTTTTAATATTAGGTTGAGTATAGGTTAAAGTTAGTTTACTTGTTGAATAGAAAAATGATTTTCTCAAATATAAAATGTTTTTATTAAGATTGTGTAAGATTTAATTGAATTTAAACACTTAATTTATTATTCACCCCACCTTAAACCTCTCTTTTTAAAATTTAATCCAAAAAATTAATAAAAGCTAAACTCCATATAAACTAAATAATTTATTTTTAAAGTACATAAATATAATTATTTATTATGAATAGAAACAAATCTTTAGCTTATTCTTATTCAAAAATTTCATCCTTTTGCATGGAATTAATATCCTTATGTATTGTGTAAGGATAATTTTTTGTTTGAAGTGAGGAGTGTTAGATTATTTTAATGAAGATAAAGATGATGATTAATGTCCACTAAGGCCAATGATTAATAATTTAAAATAAAATTAATAAAGAAAATATTTTATAATTTTAAATATATTTTTGTGTGAATTTATATTGGTATTATTTTGAAATTTCAAAACATCAAGATACAACTGCCAGATGTTTATGATCGAATTGAGCATATCATGGGCAGTCTCAATATTCCACAAGGGAAAACATATATATTGACCTCTTAAGGATATGAAAATTTGATTAAGATAAAAACAACTACTAGAAATAAACAAGTCTATCAACTATTAAGTTGTAAACAAAAGTACCACTGAAATGCATGACAAAAAATTAGAAATTCGAGGAAGTCATTGGAGCAGGATCGTTGGCATTAGAACCGAGAGGGGTTGGAGGCTTGACATTGCATTAGATATGAATCTCCAAGTGGGCTAGGCTGGCATCAAAACTCTCCAAGCACGAACACTGGTACTGTTGGGAACACTTGATGTCATTTAGCGAAGAGAAAATGTCATATTGTTCCTCTTGTTTCTCCTTTAGAACTCTGCATAGGAGGGTTTTCAATTGCCAATGAAGGGTGATGGAGTTAAGTATTGTTTATGTCATCCCTTGGTGTGACCAAGTTAAGGAACCCAGTGAGCTACCCTTTCAAGGCTATTAGAATCAGAGAATGCTTGGTGGTCATCAGTTGTGAGAGTCTCAAGATGGTGAATCTCATCTTGAATAATAGGGGAGTTGAAAATTGGTAAATGTCTATGGCCTCTTGAGCCTGAATCTGGGCTTGAGTTATGCCTTGGGGCCATGTCTTCCTCCCCATTGGTGGTTGTGCATGTGTTTTCGATGCATGGTACACATGAGAAGGAAGCACCAAATCAAGAGTGTTGCAATCAATATACTGGAGCAGAAGCAAGAATTATAAGAACATAGGATATTATGAAGAGAATTGAAGTGAGATTTAAGGATTTGATTGGTTAGAATATGCCAACATAGGAGGGGAAAATGGGAAAACAAGGTGGCATATGGATTTTCTGAAATAGGGTGGAGATACTAATGGATTCCACCATGTCTCAGAGCCAAATTCCAATTACCAGAAGCCACAGTATAACATGCTAACTTAAAATTAACAAATGCAAAACCGAAATGAATACAACCAAAATCGATAAGAATATGAAGTACCCCATAAGAATTCTCCCTCACTTCCAGAATTCACAAGTGTTGACAAATTGTCGAAATGGTCATAGTTGCTACAAGTGTAAGCCCCAGCTCTGGAGAGAACCCCTTAAACTAGCAAGCCACCTCATTGGTAAGACTAACAATAAGAGTTATTATTTCCCTACACTCTCTATGCAAATCCCAATTTGACTAAAATCCCTTTAGTTTTCCAAAGTCCGAATAGAACTCAATCACCTTACCTTCATTATTAGAAGAAAAAAAACATGTTTTAGGAAAAATCACATAGCAATTCTCCGAGTTTGCACCATATTCCCCATGCAATCACCGCTCCTTGTCAAAGGACCTTCGAAGAAATTCCACATGTGATAACGGAAGATCATGGAGACAACATAAAAATCATAGCAGTAGAACACTCCAGATAGAGGCAAAACAAGGATGGTAACTTGCCATGTTTATAAATTCCATACAGGTGCTCTCATGCTTGATGTGCAGGGAGGGAAGGCCAAGCCACCCCCCTCTTAAATGTTTTGTGAGGTGTTGGGGTGGTGGTCTCGCCCCCCAACCTCTTGTTGTCATGCACCAGTCACCCCAATTGAGGATTATAATTTTAAACATAAATTTTGAATAATATAAAAATAAATATTTCTCCTTCTAAAAATATAGATATTTATTCTTGAGGAATTTTTTACCATTAAAATTTGTAATATAAAGTTTTCAATGAAATTTTCTTTTTTATTTTGTTGATGAAAGTGGACAGGTTTAGGATATTGATACAAGCAAGAAAGATAATTGTGGCAACATGGTTGACAAGAATTCAAATCTTAGGGTTGGAAGTTAGCTATGTCAATTAAAAAACATTTTAATACTACATATAATCATGAATCCTCATTTATAAAGTGAAAGTAACTTAAAAATTTAATTACAACCTTTCATTAAACAATGATAATGAAAAAAAAAATGTTTTTTATTAAATCTTGAACATACATGTAATATTTAACAAAAAATTCTAGAATCTAGCACCATCATTCCAACATAGACATACCTATCGATGTAAGAAAATAGATTTGATTTCGAATATTCATATCATGGAAAGCACTATATCTTGGTTTCTAGTGTAAATCATAAAGCATATTCAACTATGAGAATCAATGCGCTTTAAACTTCTAATTAACACATTTGGTATGCCAAGTGTAAATTCCATTAAGAAATAAGAAATTGTAGTAGACCTCTAGTCCCTTTCCTAAGGGTAAGAACACTATCAAAACATTGTAATGCCCTATGAGAGAGCCTACTTTTTTTGTGGCCCTATTGGAATATGTAATTTTAAACATGAGTATGTCCATGGCTGATTATAGATGTCTATGATTTGGAGTTTCTCAAGATCCATAGAAATAAGAGATAAATATTATCTTTCTATTTTTTTAAATTAAAATGGGTTTAGATGTCTTATTAAAATAAATCCAAGGATACATCATACAATGTGTTAATAATTTTTTTTTTTTAAAGAGTTGAATAGTAAGTATTCAAATTCCCCAAAGATTGAGAAGAATTGGCTTTAATTTGCATTGTTTTTACATTTTTCTTCATAAAACTAAAAAGCTACAAGTACAAATTTGACAACCTAGCTTAATAGTAATATTAATCTACAAAACATAAAAACCCATATTATCTATTGTAAACATACCCCCCCAACCTGAATCCCACTTAAATAGGAGAGAATCCAAGGTTAATTAGTGGCCCAATAGAATATTAGAGTCTACTTCATTTTTACACCATTCTTGATTTGATTTTCCTTTCCCTTATCGGAGGAGGGGAGGCATGGAAATATTTCTTTAGGATCTATAAAAATATATATAGTCTAATTCCATAGATGAACGAACATCATGTATTGGAACAATGGGAAAATTTGCACTCGTCTCTTATGTTTTCTCTACTTATTTTTCTTCTTCCTGTTTTGCTTCCTCTTCCACCAATTCTTCTTATTCCTTTACATTTTTCTCAAGTTCCTCCTCTGTCTTCTCTTAAATATCTACTTTCTCCTCTTCTATTCCTATTGAAACATTTACCTCGGGATCAGCATGGGACTTGAATGGATCTGCATTGCATTAAGAAGGACTATGCAAGAGTTGGAGTCTTAAAGTGATTGCCCTTCCCTGAATTTCTTTCTCTAAATATTCTATTTTTCAAGAAACATATTATTGCTTGATTTGGATGGGCTCCCTTGGGATGATTTTGTTTCCTAATTTATGTTTCACTAATGATTTTTGCACCTATTAGAAGCTAGCATAATCTCTCTTTTTTTTCTTTTTCTTTTTTTGTGCGGTAAACACCCATGGGGGTATTTGAACCTTGAATCTCACAATTTACATATTACTTCATAACATGGTGATTTCCAACTGATCTTACCTCCATAGGCAACTAGCATAAACTCATTATATTTATGCAAGTATTTCTTTAAAGTTGGTTTTCTTGTATTTTTGGACGGTTTTTAGCAAAATGCTCATAAACATGACATGAGATGCACTTGAAAGGAAAGTTTCTCTTAATCAAGGGCTTTTAGATGACTCCAGATATCCACATTGATCTGTATAGCCTATGAAAGTCCCTTCTCCATGTCCAAATCCACACATATACATGCAAAAGTGTATAAATTTCCTTTTAACTTTTATCTATCTATAAATCTACGTAGCTTGTTCCCAATATCTATATGAGATATTTCATTCCAATATATCAAAGGAAAGTAAGATAGCCTAATCCAAACTAGTCTTTAGGTAATCTCATTTTTTAGATTAAAATCAAGAGTTGAAGGAGTTAAATACATTCCCTTGGATCCCATGAAATAAAGCCTACATAGAAATATCAAATCACAGTCCTCCTTATTTGAACAAAGAAACACAAAGTAATCCCAACTAGAAGAACTTTGATATGTAGGTTCACAAGTCTTGGGTAATCAATGCTCTACTACCCATGATTCTATAGCTTTTTGGATAGGCCAAACGGTTGTAAAATTCCCAATGAAAGCACACTCATACAACATAGTGGATTTCTTCCTTGTTTTCGATATGGAATATTTAACCAAGGAATAACTTCTATTGATTTTAGAAATATCCTATGTATTTCTATTTTCCATCGCTTCATGTTAGAGAATAAAAAAAATCTTTGAAAATCTCTACCTCTATGAAAATATTCTCACCCAAAGACTCCTCCACACACAACACATGGCTTCCATTAACAAGATGGAATGGGTGACCTCCCAACAAAAACATATAACCACGGGGGGCTTCACTAGGGGAGAAATATCATACCACATGTATTCATATTTGGGGAGAAATACCATACCATGTGTGTTCATATTGGGGGATATATATTGAGGAAAAAATGACATAATATATTTAGCATATAAAGGGGGGTAAAGGGTTTTTATATTAGCAGGTATAAAAAAATGGAGCTCAAAGTTAATGAAAAAAATATAAAAAATGGATACCTACAATATCTAGTGAAAGAAGGGTTTTTTTTAATTGGGAAGGTGTATTGGCTTCATATTGGAAGGGGATTAAATAATGTGATTTTTAGAGGTATTTTCCAATATGTAGTCAAATTAAGGGTATTTTTTAGTATGCCATGAATGTACGTGATATGTTCGAGGTTCATTGAGTGAATCCATTGTTGAAAAGAGTAACTAGGTTCAGTCTTCATAATGACTTGTAATTATGATCTTTGTAAATGATGAAATGAAGAAAATAAAATTATTTTTGTAAGCCTTGCTTCATGGGTTTCATGAGCAAGTGATTTTATTTTAGATGGCTCCCATTTAGAGCCTTAGGATTTATCATTGAGTCAAAGAGTCAATGTCATGTACGAAGAGCTCTTTTGAGCATGTGTAAACTTGTGTATAAGTCTATGTAGCCCTCCAAATGACAAGTACATTGTCCTCTCTTCATGTTGGCTTCAAGATAAGGTAACAAACTCATGTCGGCTCACCTCAAATAGTCACACTTATTCAGATATGCATAGGTTGGCTTATTTTATGGGACCAACCATTATAAATAGGTGTGAAGGAACTTCATATTAGAGAAGTTTAGATTTCGCATAGATTTGATATTTCGGTGAACAATGTCAACAAAGAAAGTTCGGATTCCTTTGTTTCAGTGATCAATTACTATGAAGAAGTTCGAATGTCAAATAATATTTCATAATTCGTATAAGTAAAGCCAACTAGGTATATCTTCATGGTTTTTGGATGGGTAACAATAGAGTGAAGTTCATGTATATATCTATGAGATTTCAAGTATCAAGTTCAATAAAAGGCTATAGGAGTTCGGATGCAAAGATTAGTTCAGATTGGTTTAAGGGCCAATCCCAAATACAGTAATTCATAAGGAGAGTCTCGGTGCTACTATAGGAAGATCACAGATTGATATATACCATGATCATGATCTCGGTATAATCTATGTCCTACAACAAAAAGGATTCGGTGCTATCTCAGGAAGATGATCACTAGTATGTGACAAGGTCTTGGTACTATCATATATGGAAGATCTAGATGCGAAGAAGATTGAAGTGGAAGATAATCAAAGAAGAATACTGACAGAGAAGAGGTCTTGTGTCTTGGTCTTGGATAAGCTACTAGGCCAAGGGTCTTGGTCTTGGTATTCATCAATTGGAAACTCTATAAGAAGAATTTGTGTGGGTTTTCCTCTCAAAGAGTGAGAGGTTTTGGCCTTGGCTTATAGCTTACATTCTGTGTCTCTTGTGTATTTATGTTCATGCATTGGTTAATGTTTGATGAAGAAGAACACTAAGAATCTAATATGAAGAAGATCCTAATCTAAAGATGTAAAAAGCATTCACAAGCAGTCACTAATGGAAGAGAAAGCACCTAATGCTAATCCCCTAGATTTCTCAACATGGTATCGGAGCTAAGGTGTTGAAGTCAAAGGAAGGGCATCTAATGAAAGAGACACTCAAGAATCGAGTTTAAAGAAAGACATCAAAGAAAATCAAAGGTTATGAAAGCAAAATATCAAGATCTCGTTGAAGAATCAAACCCTAGATTGAAGAGGTAGTCTACAACAACAAAAGTTTTCGATCCTATAGTCATCATAAAAAGACCGCAAAGATCCTCATCAAATTATCTAAAAAACAAGGTAGCTCAAAGTAATTTAAAGTTGAAGATTACATCATCTTGGAGAGGATAGTGATGAATTCCGACTCTTAGCTCAGTCACACAGCAGTTCAGATCTTTGTGTTGATGGATAGTTTCGATTTTCATATCACAGTATATAGTTCAGACTAAACATAAGTGAAAGTGAGGGTTTGTTTAGGGTAAAGTTTGGATCTCCACAATGAAATAATTTTTGATATGTCTCTATACAATTTCAGCTAGATGATGTGAAGGAGATGCCATTAACAGAAGTATTGCAGTGTCTTGCTAATACTGCAAAAAGGACAATTTGGTGTCAAGATAGTAATATAGTGCTATCTCAAGTGTGTCAACAGTTCGTTGCTATTATATCATGATCATAAAGAAAATGATCTCAATGCATAAGAAGAACCAAAAGGAGGAAGGAGAATATCTAAATGTGTTGTCATTATAAAAGGAGAAATCTCCTCTCACTTAAGAAGGGTTCTTCATTTGGAAGAAAATCATCCAAAAGTGAGAACTAATACATATCCTTCAGCCATCATTAAAGTGATCAAGTTGAATATATCATCTTCACTTGTCAAGTAACTATCCTTCATTCTTTAATAAATTTGGTAAAATGACTTTGTGTTTGCAAGAAAATATATAAGCTAGTTGGGTCATCAAAATTCCTTGCATGGAAAAGGAGGATAGACATAATCCTCGAAGAAAGTGAAGTCATTGAACATATCAATGGAAAGGTCTCCTTTGAATATATGGAAAGGGATCAAAGGGCTCAAGGGATTCTTATGTAATCAGTCAAAGATCCCTCATCCCTATATAACAATATTGGAGACATCAAAGAGATATATATAAGAGGCTGATAGAGCTATTCTTTGAAGATGCGATAAAGAAGGTATTATCACTTAAATCTGATATACACAAATTGAAGTTATCAATGGGTAAAGAGTTATCTTCATAAGATCTCAGTTGCAAGATCTGGGAGAGATAATCCTCATTGTTCTAAATGCACTAACTGATGAAAAAGGTAACAAATTTCCACGGAGATAATAAAGTTACCACATTCGACAACTTGTGGTTTCTATGCAATGTAGAAGAAGACAAGTTGAGGAAAAAAAGAATTGAATGTTAAAGGACTCAAACATTTGCATGAAGGAAAGGGAAGTTTGGAAAATTTTGGTCCTTAGAAAAGAAAGAAGAGCATAATTGATATTCAATGCTATGGATGTAAAAGTTATGAACATCACAGGAAATATTGTTTTAAAGGGACAATATCAAAAGAAGAGAAGAAGCCCATATCACCGAAGAAGTGGAGGAAGTTGAAGAGAAGAAGTCCAAGAAAAGAGGAAGTAAGAGATCTCTACTATGACTGAGATAGTCTCCCTCACAAAAGGTCTTGACATAGCTTCTAAATCTTATGTTATAGGATATGGCTATAATAAATAATAAAGATACAGTGTGGCATCATCGAAGCATTAGAAACAAGATCTCATGACATCACCATGGGAATCATGAAGGATGTCTAGAACAAAATCCATGACAATCAAATATGAAAGATATAGCTCTTGGGAAACTCATTGCAAATTTAAGGAAAGGAAGAAGTCATCCAAGACAAGGCTCATCATACATCAAGTCAAAAAGGAAACATTTTTCAGATAGGGATATACAAGATCCTCAAGATTATCTAATTGAATCCTCATTGGAGGGTTCACCGATCTATAGAGGAAGCAAGTGTTTCATAAGGAACTCCAACTTGTGGAGTTCATGAGATGATGGTATGATGACATAAGATATGAAGCATATCAAGGGGTTGAAGATATTTTCAATCAAGGAAGTTGTTGAAAGTATCTTAGATGACCTAAAGTTAAATGAGCTATGTATTCTTGTATTTAATATTATAATGTCATGTCATATGGTTGCAGGTAACATGGATCACTACTTATATCTTGAAAAGCATGATCAATGGAAAAGGATCTCCTCCTTTGAAAGGATGCAGGAAGGCATAAGTCACATTAGATGTAATCAACATAATATGTCCTCATATGAAGTATGAGGTGGTTGACTATAATTAAGGAACTCTAATTGGAAGATCCCAGGAATGGAATGTGTGAAGAAAGGAAGGAAGAGATCATGAGATATGCAACCATGATAAAGGCAATCAACATCCAAAAGACCAAGAAGATTTGACTAGTAAATCTCTCGAAAATATATGAAGACTCTAATGGAAGTCTGAAAAAGATGGAGACCCTTAACAATGGATATCTTTGGGAGATATGTTGACACACAGGATGTTGATGCACACTGGAAGATGTCATGATGAAATATCATCACAAAGGTAATTTTGATTTAAATGTTCATTTCTTATTTTTGAACAAATATCTAGATGGGATTATGCAGGACTACCAAAGGAAAGAACTGTGGATGACTTCCAAGAGGACCTTATATGTAAGATCCTTTCGAAAAATATGGCATGAATAAGGCAGCATGAAATGAAGCAATGCCAAATACAGATCACTTTCATATGGAAGGAATGATGACATGATTGACTCGTGAAAGTGATGGATGGTTTGTGTTGTATGAAGAAGTCCCAAAAGATGAAGACTCCATGCCAAAGAAGAAATTCATGACATCGAAGGAAGGATCTCTTCAAGCAGTTGGTTGTTCCATGATCTCCACATGAGGAGTTGTTGTAGGTCCCTAACTAAGAGGGAGTTTGGAAATAAGTTTTTTTGATTAATAAAAAATTGTTATCCTCCCTAATTGAAAGGGAGAGATAGACACAACATTTTGGTCTTCACTTAGGAAGACATAATGGAGGATTAGGTAATCATCTAGCATCTGATACTCTTTGAGGATGAGATAGTGCATCCAAGATAAGAGTATCCGTGAGGACTAATATTCTTTAAGGAATGGGAATCCAAGATAAGAATATTCCTATTGGAACACACCTTGTGAACCTGGGTGGGTATGATCCATAGGAGAGACAATGATTATGGTGTCTATAAATCATTGATCTTGCCAGCATTGTCCTTTGATCTCATGGAGAGAAGAGTTTTTAGTCAAGGCCTTACTATGTGACAATGTTGGTTGATATTATGCTAGACAGAGGTTACCAATCCAATTCTTCTTATGAGAAATTCTTCAAATTGAGAATGACCAAGTACCATTATGAATACCTCCCTATTTAAGAGGGAGTGTTGAAAAGTGTAACTAGGTTCGGTCTTCATAATGACATGTAATTATCATCTTTGAAAATGATGAAATGAAGAAAATAAAATTATTTTTGGATGGCTTGCTTAATGGGTTTCATGAGCAAGTGATTTTATTTTAGATGCTCCCATTGAGAGCCTTAGGATTTATCATTGAGTCAAAGATTCAATATCATGTATGAAGAGCTATTTTGAGCATGTGTAAAATTGTATATAAGTCTATGTAGCACTCCAAAAAACAAGCACACAGTCCTCTCTTCACTTCGGATTAAAGATAAGGTGACAAACTCATGTCAGATCACCTCAAATAGTCACACCTTTTCAAATATGTATAGGCCAGATTATTTATGGGACCAACCATTATAAATAGGTGTGAAGGCACTTCGGATTAGAGCAATTCAGACTTCGCATAGCTCTGAGATTTCAGTGAACAGTACCAACAAAGAAAGTTTAGATTCCTATATTTCGGTGATCAACTACTATGAAGAAGTTCAGATGTCAAATCATAGTTTAGAATTTGTATAAGTAAATATAACGAGGTATATTTCTATGATTTTCGGATGGGTAACATCAAAGTGAAGTTCGTGTATATATCTCTGAGATTTCGAGTGTCAAGTTCAGTAAAAGGCTACAGGAGTTTGGATGCAGAGATCAGTTTGGATTGTTTTAAGGGCCAATCTCAAATATAGTAATTCAATAGGACAGTCTCAGTGCTACAATAGGAAGATCACAAATTGATAGATACCATTGTAATGAACTCGATATAATCTATGTCCTACAACAAAGAGGATTCAGTGTTATCTCGGGAAGACGATCACGGGTATGTGACAAGGTCTTGGTACTATCACATGTGGAAGATCTAGATGTGAAGAAGATCGAAGTGGAAGAGAATCGAAGAAGAAGACTGACAGAGAAGAGGACTTGGAGAAGCTGCGAGGTTAAGGGTCTTAGTCTTGGTATTCATCAATTGGAATCTCTATAAGAATAAATTGTGTGGGTTTTCCTGTCAAAGAGTAAGAGGTTTTGGCCCTAGCTTATAGTCTACATGTTGTCTCTCTTGTCTATTTATGTTCATGCACTAGTTACTGTTTGATGAATAAGAACACTAATAATATAACATGAAGAAGATCTTAATTTGAAGAAGTAAAAAGCATTAACAAGCTGTCACTAATGGAAGAGAAATCACTTAATGCTAATGCCCTAGATTTCTCAATAGCCCTCTTGCCTACAATAAGGGTGATGATCTTTATAAGCACATGCATCCAATGAGACTAGAAACCTACATAAAAGCTATAGTTTGAGGAAACCCCTCTTGTCTAGCTTGAACATAAATCTAGCAAGGGAATACATAATGTCAATCAATTAGGCTACAAAATTAGGCCAACTACAAACTAGCTTGATCATGACTAAAGGTTTTGACGACAAACGAGATCAATTGTTGCTAAAGTAAGCCTTTACTACAGGAGAGATGCTCAACGCCCTCACATGACATTCCTTTCTTCTAACAATGGCTAATCTTCATCATTTAATTAAGGAAATTATTAATCAGGGTCAGAATATATAGTATTTATTATTAGGGATATTGATTATTCACTTTTCAAACCATGAAATGTTTTTTGTTAGAGTTCATATTAGAGAACAATCCCTAATCCATAGATTTGAGGAAAACGCTAATTCTATTGATTTCTTCCTTCCCATGCATAAAAAAAAATGTCTCCAAATATTTAAGGCTGCAAAGGATACATCTTATGGATCTTGGATTTGGGATGAGGCACATGAATATAAAGCTTAAGGGGCATAGTCAACTGATTTAATAAAGCACGATACCATAAAATGAATGTTAATGTTGTTATAAAAATCAAGATGAAAGTGAAAAAAATGTAATAAATAAAGATGTATAAAACTGAGATTGGGAAAATTATCAATGTAAACAAAAGAAAAGTGATGATTTAATAGTGTGGTTGGAAAAATTAATGATCAATTTCACAATATAATAATAATCATTTTGTACAAACTAATATCTAAAAATAATAAAAACATACATATTTGAAAATTTTACTTAAGTTAATAGAGTTTTTATTATCTCAACATAACATCATGAATATACTTCTATATGAAATAAAACAAGATTACTAAGTATGATAGAGTTTAAGAACTTAACACATTAATTATTAACAATTTGTTAAATTAACAACTACTCATAACTTAGGAGTTGAAGTGAGGACTTGACAAGACTAAGGTGTTAAAAAAATTATTATATAATATTAAAAATCAAATGGATTTATTTGAAAAAAAAAAAAATATATTATAAATAAAATAATGATACATAACATGTTTTAATATAATATAAAATAAAAAACTAATTTAGAATTTAAAATTTCATAATATTTACTTTCATAATTGTTAATATGAATTTATATTATTATTTTATAATATGTAATATAGAAAATGATAATATATTCATAATTGTTTTATAATGAAATATTTAATATATAAAAAAAAAAAAAAAAAAAAAAAAAAAAAAAAAAAAAAAAAAAATTATAATTATTAATGAGAAAGCGGTAATCACTACTTAATGGGACCTCGAGTATCTTCTAAAATTGTTTTTGTTTGACTAAGAACTTGTTTTCCTCAGACTTAAGGAAAGAAGTTAACAACCCAAGACCCAAAGGCATCTGGAAAGAGTGAAAGTCTGCCCCATTAGGGACCACCAGCAGGTGGCGTGATTTTCCTTGATTAAGGATGATGAGTCACCCTACATTCGCAGTTACCAATCAAAGATGGTTATCGTCACTATTAATTTGACAACTGAATTATGATAAATTTTCTTACCTATATCAAAAAAAGACAATCACCACTAAATATTTATAACTTGATAGTTATAATAAGTATAAAAATTGTTACTCATAAATGATAAATTAATATTTAATTTGTTTAGAAAACCAATTTTAAATGAGTACAAAATGAAAATTATTTCAATTTGATAATGGTTGTCTCCCCCACACATGTTTAAATGTTTTTGATATCGAAGCTTTGGATGAAAGTCCTCCATTCCAATATTGTCACTTATCAAGTTATTAATCAATGATGTTGTTAGGTGAAGAGAGTCCTAAAAATTACTAATTCCACTACAAATTTAAATAAAATTTTAACTTCTTGTGGGAGAGAGCGAATCTTGCACATAGATGTTGAAAAAACATTTTCCCCTTTTATTTCCATCTGCTTTTTCCACCCTCGCGGAGTCACATCAAATGTCTAATATTAGGATTATCAATTTTGGCTTTATAACTTCACATCAAATGTCTAATGTTAGGATTATCAATTTTGGCTTTATAACTTCAGGAACCATAAATACATCAACAAATTAAAGGTTTAACATAGATTTTAAGTTTCTATGGTAGTTTTTTGAGTAGCATGATCCGGATTATCCACAATATTATGTTTATTCTGTGGACGTTTCGAACCCCAAAGGGGATCCATCATTAAGACTAAATTTGATAGAATATAAATGATAATTCCTTGAGAGAAGAATCGTTAAATAAATCTTGATAATAATTTCATTGTTTCTACATTGTTTCAGAAATTGCAGGTCGGCAGTTCTCCTCTCAATTTTTATCCTTAATATTTCGAGAAAACAGATCTCATTCCATATGCCCCTCCGTATAGAGAAGTTATGTTAGATTTTAAGTTTAAAATCTAACCAAGATCAAATAGAAAAAAAAAACAAAAAAACAAAAAAACCACAAAACCACAAAACAACAATGATGACTTCTATATCGGCATCTACAATTTATCTACCTTTTTCATCTCAGTTTGACATCTTTCCTTTTTTTGTTTTAAGATCATGTTTTTAAATTTGATCCTCCAAGATCACAAAGTAAAAAATGGCTTTATTTTGTTAAAAATCAAAAAATTACTTTATTAAATTGACTTTGCTCCTTGCCCACCGAAGTTAAAGCTGGTAGGTTTGAGGCATCCTTACCTGTTGTGCTGACTCATTCTTCTGAAAGAGGGAAGACATTGACGACCGTGAGTTGCAAATTTGGTTACTTCAATGCCTTGCCGGATTCGATCTGTGGGTTGTGTTCGCTTGTCAAATTAGATGTGAGTCACACCCAAATTAAAACCCTGCCCAATTTCTTTGGAGGGTTGGTGAAGCTGAAGTCGCTAAATCTGGAGGGGAACCCGCTAATTCGACCACTGCCAGTGAAATTAAATAGTTTTTTGGAAATAATTTAACATTATTTCAATTTTGTATGTGTTTTTTGTTTTCAGTTAAATTATTAGATAGTTTTCTATCGTTTATGGTTTTTTTTGCTTAGTTTTTTTTAATTGTTTATGGTTTTTTTTGTGTTGGGTTGCATAGCCTTATTGACCTGTCTAATATAGATTTCTCATTTTCTTTCCTCTAGTTTTTTTAATTTAAATCGGTTAATTTGAAAAAAAAAATAATAATAAAGTAAATTATAATATTTTAATGTAAAAAATAAATAACAATAGTTTTTTGAAATAATTTTGAAATAAATTAAAACATTTTAAAAATAAATAATAAATACAAATAAAAGCCTAATTGATTAATTAAAAAAATTGAAAAAAATTATTATTAAAATAAAAAAAAATAATAAATAAATAAATAAAAATATATATATTATATATAAATATAATATATATAATTAATCATATTTTTTTCATAAAAAATAATGAATTTATTAAATATTATTAATTTGAAAAAAAAATTGTCAAATTAAAATATTAAAACTAAAAAAAATAATTTTTTTCTTAAATACTTAAGAAATTGGGAATTGCACTAACTTTATAAAATATCCATTTGAACTAGATTGCATAACTAAAATAACAACAATTTCAACTATTTTTTTCAGGAGAAAAAGCTGTATATATATTATTATAACAGAAAGATAAATTGTACATTCTGTAGAGATAGACTATATATTCGGTCCAATAGGTGCATTGCCGGGTAGATAGAAAAATACAAAAATAACATCTGATAGTATTTTCCGAGATATACATATTTCTGTAGATTTTTCATAGATGCGTATTGATATTTAGGCAATTAAATAAACAGAAAACAAAATACCTTGCCATGAGATAGAAAGTTTTGATCGAGTTCTTGAAGCATATGAGATTTTTGGCGACACTATATGCCCAACATTGTGAAGGGATGGAAATAGTATGTATTGGAATCTACAGAGATGCTCGGATGCCACATACTACATGAAGATTGCAAACCTTTTTTTGATAGTTCATCCACCTCCTCATTTTGCAAACGCTTTATGTGTGTGACAGGGAAGAGAGAAGGTTTTCATAGTGCTGCAATCATATTCATCCATCCAAAAAGGTTGTCATTTTTTATAGATTGTTTTCCAATCACGTGCTCTATAATGATTTTGGAGTCACCATAGATTTGGATTGGGCCAATATCCAAAAAAGTACAGAAAATGAGAAGACCGTGGAGAGCCATGGCCTCAGCTCTGTTGTTAGTCCCCAGTCCACCATTGCAATAGATATAATATTGCAGGTCCTTTGCAATGTAAATGTATACACCGCAAGCACAAATGTCGTCTTTTGATGCACCATCGAAATGTGCCCGAGGGATGGAGAGCTGTAGAGTTGTCAAAGAAAAATGCTAAGACTGTATTTCATGGGGAATATTTGGAAGGATTGATAAATAAAAGGGGATAATTTTGTCATATAAATGCCCAAAATCCTCGCCATTTTGAAATATCCTTTTGTTTCTCCACTTCCAAACGAACCAGAAAACAATAAGCGGGATAGGCCTCCATTCGATTTTTTGGGAACTGCTCCACCATTGAAAGGCATCCATTATAGAGGAGTGTGATTTGACAGAAAAACCGAAATGAGAAGCCAAATGATTCCATAGGATCTGTGTGATGTGGCAGTTGAGAAAAATATGCATGTTGTCTTCTGTTTCTGATAGACAGATTGAGCATATGGTTGGCTCATGCCAGTTTCTTTTCTGCAGATTAGTCCATGTGAGATTTTTATTATGAAATACTAGCCATGCAAACAAAATAATTTTTAGTGGACAACCTGTTTTCCATAAAGGATTGGGAAATATTTTCCGCGAGGTGTCCATTAGATTTTCATTCATGGAGAGATATATATCCTTGACTAATACATTGGACCTTCCTTCCTTTATCTGCAAGACAATGCTTTCATTATCCTCTGTTTTATAAAACACCACGTGCTTCATATCCCATATAGTCTTGTTCCATATTTCAGTTAAAGATTCATCAAGGCCCAGCTCTGTGGCCGATTTCCAAATTGGAATAGTTCCCTGCCATCCATGAATGACTTGTACCCAATAGAACAAACCTTTTTGATGAAGGGACATGAGAAGATGTTGTGGGATGGGGGATTCGGCCTGTACACCCAAGATAGGATCAATGCCAATTAAAATGTTGTTACCTATTTGTATTTCCATATCAGCTTCCTAAGGAAGAATTGAGAAACCTTTTTGAAACTTCTCCAAATGGCCGACCCTTGGCAAGGACCTAATGATCTGTTCATGTACCAATAAGTGATGTCTTTATTCCCAAAATATTTCATTTTCATAGCAATACTCCAAAGGTTGTCTCCAAATACTGCTCTCCACGGAGATTTACATAGAAGGGCCATACCGAAACTACGTAGATGCATGATGCCCCAACCCCCCATTTTCTTTGGGAGGGATATGTTTATTAGTTTTGTAAGATGGTATTTCCCCTTTTCTTTGCATCCTCCCTAGATAAAGATGGCCATCAACCTGTTTAGTTTTTTTATGACAGCAGAAGGGATATAATATAGATGTGCCCAGTAGACAGATAATTGTGCGAGTACAGATTGAGAGAGGATCGTCCTGCCTTCCAAAGATAAACATTTAAATTCCTATCCCGATATCCTTTTATAAAATTTATTGATAATCCATGACCAGTCGGATATGGAATAGGCCATGGGTTTTAGTTGGAAACCCAAATATTTAATACCTTCATTGATAGAAATAGCCCGAATTCTGTAAAGATGAGAAATATAGTCCATTTCATTCATATTGACCTTCCCATAATGAAATGATGATTTTCCTTCATTTATACATAAACCTGTAGCTCTTTGAAAGGATATTAATATCTCGTGCATAATAAGCCAATATTGTCTACAGAGCATAGGAAAAAGTAGGATATCATCGACTAAGAGGTTATGCGAGAAATAGCATCCCCTGGATATGTAAAGAGGGAAAATGTTCCCCGTATCCGCAACTCTTTTTATATGAAGACTAAATGTATCCATAACTAATATGAATAAAAGGGGGGACAGGGAGCATCCCTAATGGAGACCTCTTTCAGCCGAGAAGAAAGTAGAGGGGCATCCATTGATGAGAATGGCAAAGTTGACTCCTTCCACACATGCCATAATCCATTTCGTACACTGATCATTTAGCCCAATCTTTATGAGAAGACACCTCAAATAGCTCCAATCTAGGCAGTCATAGGCTTTTCTGAGATCTATTTTAAGAATGGCCGCTCCTAACTTTTTTTTGTGCATAGAGTGTAAGGCTTCTTGAGCTATAGCCACAGCATCTAAAATATTCCTGCCATTTTGAAAACCATGTTGTTCCTTTGAGAGATAAAGGGAGAGTTTTCCACATATTTTTTCTGCAATAACTTTTGAGATGATTTTATAGATAGTATTGCATAGTGATATAGGTCTGTAATCGGAAAAATATAAAGAGTCTCTTTTTTTGGGGATCAATGCTATGTAGGTAGAAGTAATGATGTGATTAATCTTTCCTCTTTTTCTGGTTTCTTCCACCATTCCTAATATATCATTTTTCATCATATCGAAGAAATGGATGAAAATGTCAATGGTCCAACCGTCAGGGCCAGGGCATTTATCTTTATTAAAGGATTTCATAACAGTAAGTAATTCTTCCTCCGTTACAGCAGCAAATAGTCTTTCATTATCCTCTTCATCGAACATAACTGGGAAAGGTTCGATGCCCCACATAATGTCATTTATCTCCCTGGCGTTTGCATATTTATATGCCTTTTGAAAGTATTTAACTGCTTCTTTGGAGATCTCTTCCTGTGTGTGCATTGTTCTGCCATCTTCGCACTTGATTTTCTATATAGAATTGGAAGCCCTCCTTTTGTTTGCAAAACGGTGGAAGAATTTAGTGTTTTTATCTCCTTCCTTTAACCAAGTGACTCGGCTCTTTAACCGCCAAGTCCTTTATTCAATGGAAAGTAACTTTTGTTTCTTTTTTTCAAGTTCCCATAGCCGAGAACGAGCATTCCATGAAAGGGAGTGGGATGACATACTTTTTGCAATGATTTCTAATTCCTTTTTAATCTCTTGTAGTTCTAGATGGCTGGACTGTTTTTTCAGGGACTTCCATTCTTTTACTTTTGTTCGCAGACATCTCATCTTGCCAATCAATTTTTCTGAAAGGGAGCTTACAAAACACAGATCACTAGATTGCCAAGTTTCGAGGATAATGTTGTTGAAAGATTCATCTTCAAGCCAAATCCTGTTGAATTTGAAAGGATAGTTCATCCGCGAATGTTGTTCAAACCATTGCAGTGAAATCGGACGATGATCTGAAATAAAAACAGGAAGGGTATGAGAACTTAGGAGACCAAACTTTTCCATTAAATTTTCATGCATAATGAACATGTCCAATCTTTTTGCAATAAAGGCGTCTCCCGACCTTCCATTGTCCCATGTAGGTGTAAGGATTTTGGGAAAACATCTATAAAGTTGAAATGCAATAGCACTTCTCTGATTTTTTCCCCAACCGGGTCCGCCTTTTTCCCCTTCCCCTAAACCTCATCTGGTCCCAAAGTGTTGTTAAGATCACCGGCGATGAGAAGCATCTCGATCTCCATAATACCTTATGAAAGGAATTCATTCCAATATGTTGCTTTGTCTTTATAGGGTGCATACACATTTAGTATATGATAACAGTCAGCACAACCTCTCTGCTTAGCGATTATCAAGATTCCCCCTAGGAATCATAACGTGATTGCTGAAATCCATCTCGGGTCCCACAGAACCGCCAAGCCTCCAGAGAGACTAGCCGCCTCTGTAGTCGCCATATACCAGGTTGGCAGCATGTGCCTAAAAAAAGAGATAGTGTCATGTATGTCATGCATTGTCTCCTGTATTAAGATCATCCTGTAAGAAGAAGGCAAAAATAAATCCTTTAGAGCTAAAAATTTCGAGTCAACTCCAAGACCCCTTATGTTGATCCAAAGTATGTTCATCATTTGGCACTCTTTCCGGGCATGTCTTATGCAGGAGCATCAAGACCATCCTCTTTTGTAAATATGGAATAAAGAGGGGGTGTGGTAATTTTAGTATTTTGTTATGTAAATTTTCTTTTTCTAAAAGAATGTGAGAGAATAATTAGGAAAAAAGATTGGGATAGACCTTCTATGTTTTTCCAGGATAAGAGTGGGAAAAAGCTTCAAGCTTTTATCTTTAGGTTAAAAAAAAAAAAAAAAAAAAAAAAAAAATCATCTTGCTTTTTCTAGGAGATAAGATCTCATCTTTTCCTTATGTATGTATCCTTTAATTATAAATAAAGTGGCAGGAAGCTCTCAGCTCATCGGAGAGAGGGACGATGCCAGAATTATCATGATGAAGTTCTCTCTCAGTGCTCTGGAAAAAGACTGTTGATGTGTTGTTAATATGGATACTTGTAGTAAATAGTGTTTACGTGTATAATGAACCTTCGATTTTTATTTACACTGGTGTATATATTACATAATTTATTTTTCAAGAGTGAACGGGTTCTTGTTGAGCTTGAGGCTGCGATTCCAGTTATGGAGAATTTTAATGAAGAATTCCACAGTGCCTAACATGGGCGCATTTGATTTGCATAAAGGAAAAATTATATATCTGTGCAGTAGAGCAATTGGTGTGAACCTCACAGCTGTCTCCAAGCGTTTAGAATTTTGAACATTTATATTTCTTGTACGCATGGATGTCTTATACGCTTGGTGGTGAACTACTATATAATTAATTGTGCATACAGGCTGCAACCCGAGGTAGAGAGTTGCGCGCAGGTGGAATTCGAGCTTTGGATAGTCAGACGGAGGTGGCGAGGTGGCAAGTCTGGTTACCGGTTTGCATCATCTGGATGCGTTGTATTTTTTAGCTTTGCAATTGAATTTCAATTAAATATAAATTTCTATTTACTCGACATTCGGTGTTCTTCAAGCCAGAATTCAAACGACGGAGAGTTGTGCGCCTATAGAAGTCTCTTTATAATTTATGCATGTGTATGCCGAGGCCGGAGATCTGCGGAATGAGGATGGAGCGCAGTTTTGTTTTTCTGAAAGAATATTGAATCAAATTAGTTTGATACATATTGGAATTGGAAAAGAAACGTACTTGATGGTATGATGTTAATGGTGGTTTGATACTATATCAAGTGCGAGTTGCCAGTGCGTACATTTTTTTCACAATTGGATTTTAAAATTCCAGAAATAAAAATTCTATGGAAAAGAAATAAGTAACGAGGTTTATTAAATGAGAGATTGTGAATCGAATGAACATGCAGAGGGGTGGAATTTGCCGGACATAAATTTTGATTTGGTTAATAGTTGACATGCATTCTCATATGCACAGGTTTTAAGGATCCTGGTATTTGAAGGCAGGCTGCCCTGCATCAATGTCTGCTCTAAGAGGCTCACTATCCGGAAGATTGGAAATGGGGATGTTGACTAAGGAGGATTCCTGGAAATCAAGATTAGAAATTCCCTTTCCCCCCTGTAATTCCTACTGTCCCTGTTATTTTTTCGGCAAACAGTGATATTCTTTGCCGAATTGGGACTGATGATAGGTGAAATAGACATTCTAGGTTTATCTATGGTAAAGGGCAATCCCTCTGTAGAAGCATATCCAGGTCGTTGCCCATAGAGTTTGGAGGGGATGGTAGAGGAGATGCAGGGGGAGAAACCGAGATCAAGGGGGCTTTACCCTTAGAGGATTTCTTGGAGTGGTTCGGGGTATGATGAGATAATGAAGAGGGGGATAACATATGAGGGGCATGACCAGATCTAACAGGTGATGAAGAGGATGATGGGGCAATGAGAATATTTGTATTCAGGTGAGAATCGAAACATTCCTTAGGAATGGGTGAAGGTGATATGATGGGAATATTCAATGACGGTTCAGGAGGAGGCGGTTGGGAGGAAATGACATTAACACTCGCGTTAAGAAAATCGTCCATCGAATTCGATCGAAGAATATTTATGGAGGAAGATTTTATTTTTTTTCTGGGGGAGAAGAAAAGACGGTGAAATATCTCCCCCGACAGGTCCTGGGAAATGGAAACATAACGAGGTCGAACCGGGGAAATATCAGCAATCGCAGGATTCCTATTAAATTAGTTCTTTGCATCATCCCTGGAACCGAGCGGAGAAGACGTGTACTGGGATTTTTGATACACCCTTCGATTCTTATATCTCATCTTTTCATTTGTATGCCGCGAACATTTGTCTTTGAGGTGTCCCGTTTTGTGACAGAAGGAGCACCTAATAGGGACTCCCCAGTAGTCAAGTCTTTGACAGGTGGATAATGCTCCCCAAAACATATCAACGTGGTCTAGAAAGCCAACCCTATAATCTTTCTCCACCAGGATCTAGGCAACCCTTTTGTCTTTAGTGCCCAGGCATCTAAGGTCAACGTAGACAAACTTCCCAATTGCATTTCCAATACATGCAAGAGATTCTTTTGTCCACAGTCCAATAGGGAGTGCAGGTAATTTGACCCATATATAATTGTTCTGAGGGGTGTTCCTAAGAGGGTCAAAACCTATGTACCATTTATGGAGTGCTAGAAAACTCCATCCGTGTACCCATGGGAGGCCCCAAACGGTATTGAGATCCTTTACTTTCAAAAAATAAAAGTTGTACTAGTCTTTCATCAGATGAACAATGGTAGGAGTGTAACCAGTGAGTGGCCGCCATCTAGCTCCAAGCCATTTCCTAATCTGGACATCATCCATGTCAAGGAAGTGCCTTTTCCCTATAAGAGCGTGGGATTGCAAACTTGCTATACGGTCTGCCAGCATAATCCCGTCCAAACATATAGCAACTAGGGAAGGGGTGATCTTAGCAGGTCGATGATTGGTTTTCCTGCAGGGGACAGAGGGGGGAGCATCATCCTGTTCAGGAACCTGTTGGGAAGTCCGCAAGGGCTCTGCCAGCTTGGAGTGCCAGCAAGATGATTTAATAGTGCCAAAGTGTATTGCTTTTGCCTCCATGGAAGCCTTTACTAACTCCATCGAGTCGGATTCCACGTGGAGTATCTCCATCTCATGAGACAGAAGTAGTCTGCCTTCCCACAAGGCGACTAGATAGGGGAGTAAATAGAGGCACGGTACAATAGAACAGAGATTTCAAATCTTTAGATTGAATTGCCTCCTCAGCATATAGTCTTCATTCAAAGTAAAGAAAAAGTGCACCTTATATATACCGAGGAGATAAAAAGCTGGACAATATCTCCAGTTATTGATAGAAAGAGGCAAGGATTAGGAAAAAGGACCAAAAATAGTCAATGAAGAGGTGTGGGCTAGCAGTACTTATGAGAATGAGAAACAAAGGATGTGGGAAGGAAGAGGATATGATGGCCCATGGATTCCCAGATAATTGAAATCCCAATGAATGAATCTTCCTAACTTGATCGAGAGTAGGAAGATAGGACATAGGAAGGAATTAAAACAGTCTATGGAACACCCTCAAACGGAATTGCCGGAAAATGGTCGGAAAAACTAGCACGACAACGGGGAAATCAAAGGAAACAGAGTAAGGGGATGTATAAAATTAAGAGGATGCACCCGGGAAAATGATATAGCAACAGCAAACTTTGTAAATGCAACACCAAGGGCCAATTTTAAAACGACAATCAGTGCATGGCCTAGTAATAACAACAAAATTCCTGAAATTCATCATAGGAATCCAAAACCATTTGGAAAAAATAGACCAGATCATGGGAAATTATAGTTAGATTGTAACATATAAAACAGCATATAGTTCGTTCCTAAATTCTATATGATTTTCATCAGAGTATAAACCATGGATAGCCCATCTCTCACACATTAGGCCAAGACGAGAAAACAGGATAGGAAATAGGAACGAAATATGAGCATTGCATTATCGTTCATGTGAGCACAAAAAACTCTGGATATTGTATATCAAATTATCTAACATTCCATATATGTAAATTAAAGGATTCGAAAAAAACTGACATATTTCTGAGTCGGAGCCGAGGGAAGAGCATCGTAGGATTGCCAGCAAACCCAAAACAGAAGGCTTTGAAACAAGCGTATAATCATCGAAAAGAAACTAGGATGATGAGAAGTCTCAGGAATATAGAGTGTGATATAACAAGCCGCAAAACAGAGGCAACCCCTTGCCAAAGGGCACAGGGTAGCTAAGGCCAGGCCAAAGATTCTGATGCTGGTGGAGGTGAGGATTTATAGAAAAACAGTAGACAAAACTATGTAGGAAAACTATTTATAGGTGTATTAGGGCATGAGCAAGTCACGGGGCAGCCATGCATATGGTGCCACGTTCATACAAGAAAACCGACCATTGTTAAGTGTAAATGGGGGGAACGTGGCAAGAGATGCTCAAGACTGACACGCAAATGATCTATAGATATAGCAGTCTATCAGTATGCACATGTGTGATGGCAGGAATTCAGCTATAGGCCTGGCACATGGCGCATTGAGAAGAAACATCACTGGTTGGTTGCTTTCGCTGCGTTCTTCCACTCGGCTAATAATGTAATTCCAGTATACGAAAATTTGCGATAGAGGAATTTGATGAAGACATGTTGTAATTAAGATATGCATTCAAAAAATTAAAATCCAAAAGTCATTTTAACAACTGGCATCAATCTTCCCATAACATTCGACAAAGTTAGAATGAGATGAAAATATATTGGGATTCCATGTACTTCAATTAACAAGCCTTGTCTCCTTCCAAGCACATCAGTTATTAAATTTGAGAGGAAGAAGAATTAGTGACTAGATCCACTGGTTTCCATGGCAAAAGTAATTTATGACATTAATATTTTACCAGTATTTGGTTTTCATGATAATGAAGGTAATTGGTGTTGATTTGGTACAGTTTTGTAGAGAAAATCTTGCTCACACAACTAGAGATTGGAGGCATTTTTGTTTTGTTAAGAGCTAAAGATTTTGAGTCTGCCAAAATCCAATTCAAAAACGAATTACGAATTTTGTGTATAGTTCATATTGATATATGTACATTTCTTATGCCAGCCTAGTTCAATGATGAAGTCATTTCTTGAGCTATAATTGGCAGGTTTTTGGGAGCGGACTAATTCCAGAATTTAAGGGAGTAATCTGGGTCAAGTTTGAATATTGTGTTTCAGAAAATTGTTTGTAACATTGTTTGTAACATATCATGATCTTGGAAGTGATATAAATAGTACTGGAGGATATTTTTGGGACTTTTTGGATGTAGCCAAAAGCTTATTATTCAGTCTAGTGTGATGTCTAACATTATACGTTCATCATTAAAGTTGAAATTTCATTGATGTCCACTAAAATAAAAATAAAATTAAAAAATCTAAAAATAATAAAAATTAAATAACTGTATAAAACATTTAAATAATATTGACTCATAAAAAAATTTACACGTGGAAAAATTAAATTTCTTTTAACTTAAATTAAATCCATATTTAAAATAAATCTATACTCATAAATAATCCAACTAACATGATATTTAAGTTTCTAATGTAACTTTCGAATTGAGTATGTACGAATGTAAAGCATAACTTCAGCCCAACAATGTAGATATAACATTTCACTCCATGTAAACACACAGGAACTGAAAATATTGTGGAATTCGCCGAGCCATAAACTTCAAATCCTCTTGCAAGTCTTTGGTGTAATAAAAAATAAACAAGAAAAAGCACATGTAATTGCAAGGACAAAACACAATGACACACATTAACTAACTTATTGTTAAGATTATGTAAATTTATTTGTTGATGAACAATAACATATATCATTTTAAGTTTAATTACAATCTTTATAAACAATAACATTGAAATATATTTTTTAATTAAATTTTAAATATAAATATATTTGTGATTTATAGTTTTTTTCAGATAAAAAATAATTATTATTTTAAGCATTTTAGCATTGAACGTTGGCAAATGAAATTTCTTGGGGATTACACTTGAAAATCTCTCAATAAACTTGATATGGATTACAGAGGCCTCCATTCAAAAAAATATATATATGTTTAGTTTAATTGTAGATTTTTTAACGGTTGAGCATTTTTATTCTCTAATTTATAATTGTTAAGTTTGGTCATTAAATTGAATTTATGTTCTTTTAAAATATATATTTTAATTATAAATCAATTTAATTAAAAATATGTTTTATTATTTATTAAGTTGTAATTTTATGTTTTTTAAAATGTTTTTTTTATATACATAATTCACTCATTATGAAAATAAATTATGTAAATTAATAAATATAATAATTAAAAAAAAAAAATAAAAAATAAGAGTAAGAGATAAAGAATAATATTTTGGTTTAGTCCATTTTAATCACATTTACCCAAGCGTAGGATCTATTCTCTTGATATGTGAATCTCTTTTAGAGTGTAAATTTTGAAAAAAAGAGTATGCACCTCAAGAGATTTAATCCTCTTCAAAATGGATCTATATTAGTTCTATATATGCATATAACATGTATAGATTTTCATTTTTTAAATTGTATATTTGAATGTATAAATGGATAAAATTCCTTGAAAGTTTACTTGAACACTTGGATTGTCTAAACTACACCACATAAATTTGCAATTCCAACAAATCTTTGCTAGACAAAAATTTAATATTAAATTTAAAACTGGAATTAATGGCTCCAGGAAAATGTATCTAAATTAATTTAATTTTTTAAAAAGAGATAACTAAAATTCTAAAACAAATCCCCTTCTTTATGTCGATTGGAATTTTAAAAAGAGATAACTAAAATTCTAAAACAAACCCCCTCCTTTTTGTCGATTGAAATCTGAAGGTCAGTAGAGTGAAAGACGCTCTTTATTTAATCACATTATCAACACACATTGACTTTAGTCATTTCCTTTGTACATTTACATTTTGTGCGCACCACTACCCACCAGGACCTATGGTAATGTTTCTCCTCATTATCATGCATGTTATAGCTTCGATATAATATGTACATAACATTTTGACGTAGTGGTATGATTGGAAAGCATTTACATTTTTTGTGCGCTAGTTCCCACCAGGACCTATGGTAATGTTTCTCCTCATTACCAAGAACCGTGAACCGTGATTTGAGCAACATCTCTCAGACAGGAATCAGCACAAGTGTGAGATTGTTGCAAGCGTGAACACATTTCCTCCCCGCCATCCTCCAACCTTTAAGTCGTTATCTTTCCTTTGCTGCAACATTTTTGCAATAACATCTTAGGCATGTTCTATTCCTTCGGTGTATCTTTGCACCTTTAGGGGTAATCACTAGTTATAATACTAGCCACCTCCTTAGTCCATGTTCCCATGGTAATGTAATTCATATCATGGAACTTGTCTGATGAGAGGTGAGGAGTTAAGAAATTTAATGGGAGGAGAGAAAATGAATGTTCCTTCAAGATTTAATTTGTTTTATATTTATTTAATTTATATTTTGTATTTATATTATTTTTATATTTTATTTATTTTATTAATAATATGATTATAACTTATAGTTATTAATAATAATTTTTAGAATTAAGATTATTATTTTGATTTTTTTTTAATTATTATAATTCTAATGTTTTATGTAATTAAATTTTTTTTATAACTAAAGCCTTTAATTTCTTATTTTATATGATAATATTTTTTTATAGTTATTATTATAATAATAATCTTAATGTTAAGGGAGCATTAATATTTTTGATGTGAAGATTTGAATATGCAATTTTGATTTAGGAATAGGAAAAGAAGCCATATGATGAGGGAAACATCATCGTAGTGAATAAGGGCTTATGCAAGGCAAAACTTGTAGAGGTTAATACAGCCAATATTTTAATACTTAGTCAATACAAAGCAAAAAAGGCCTTGGTAATATCCAAAATAGAAGGGATCCACAACAAACACATATAGGTGACACCTAGTGTAGTTGCCTTAACTTTATTTAAATGAAGGTTGTTCCATATATATAGCAAGGGAGTTAAAGTATCCTACTTGCAAATATATTAGTACATATATGCAACATGTATAAGGCAATATTGCCTTGTTCTACTACCTATAAAAGTTGCACAATACAACCCCTCAAGTAACCACATGCATGCCTCCTATAGGCCTTCTGTCTGAATCTTCTTCTCACTTAGCTAGTGCAATTCACTAAACTCTACCAACCCTAAACATAGTACAATAGAAAATCTCCTTTACACATTTAGTGAATGATGGTGAATGAGAAATGAATTAGTACATTTCAGGTGTCCACTAATCATATGAGACTTTTCTTGCACTTGCAAGCCCCTCCAAACCTAATGGACCCAAGTGCCCAAATAGCTAACTTCGAATGTGCTAGAAGGTGCCTCTACCCACTTCATAACATGTTCACTTACATCCAATGTCCAATGTGCACCCAACATGTGTGCCCATATGTTCCTATTGTGCCTGACAAGTGTGACCAAGTATCCTTGGCAATGTGCTCAAGTGCACTTAGTAGTGCACCTAAGTGTGTTTAGTGTACCCAAGTGCATTCACTGCATATGTGCTTGATGAATATAGTGCTTGAAGGAACCTTTGTTTCCTGTTACAACTCCCAAGTGTGGAAAAACCAATTTCTTGGATCTACATGTAGCCCAAGCACCCAATTTTGTAAAAGTTAGTCAAGCCGTCTATGCCACTTTGTCCATTATGTGGAATGCATGTTTATAGGTAAGGTTGTCAATGGAAAACCATTTATCCTTTCTATAACAAATTAGGTTTCTAAGCTTCTCTTGGTGTAATATGCTAATTTTGTAAATATAATTGTATAAACACTCTATATAGGTTGGTGGACTAGATCATATGGCAAAGGGCCAAAGCTTTGCAACGTAATTATTGTACATATAAAAAATAAAAATTAACATTACTAGCAACATGACAAAAGGGACTAAAAGGATATTGGGAGGTTGGGGGTGGGTTATGACTTCATGAGATTGGGACAAAAGGGAGATAAAAGGGCTCAAAGGGCCAAAGTTACATTCAAGAGATAAATTAATATTTTTAGCATATGCTAAAGTACCTTAACCTTAGAGCAACATCAACCTTAAGTAAATTATGTAGGGAAATACTTATCTTTGTGAAAAGTGACAAGATACATGCATGGAAACATTTTAGCTTTGGGGAAATGAGAGTTAAGAATGCATACATACTTCCATTCATTCCATCCATTCCATTCTTCTAGGGGAGTTCACCAAATTTGTATGTCTATCTAGGTTGAGTAAGAGAAGCAAGACAAAGAGCCAACTTGCATGAGAAGCTAGTGTAAAATTGCCATAGAATCATACTTGGTGTCCCAACATAGATATTTTCGTAGAAAAATTACACAATATCCCTGGAAGAGGGAGTGAACATTTGGACAACAATAGCAAATAAGGGGAACTCCCTCTTGGGTTATATCGGTTGAGAGGTCAAAGAGAGTTGCTAATTGAGATGGTTGTGAGCAACTTGAGTGTTAGTGGGTTTTTTTGGTTGAGAGTTGAGTCATAGTTTTCCATTGTGGTGTCATAGACCCAACCCAAGGGTAGCCTATTGTTGAGATACCTTGAAAATAGTGCCTAAGGGTGGGAGGAATGTCCTTGGTTAGAGGCTACTTTTGGTTTCTATTAAGATAAGTGTCTTCTCTTGTGTATGCTTAAATGTCATTATTTATGTGTAATTTATATGTGATATTATTGTGGATATTTCTAATTTATGTGTTGTGTTTTATATCTCTAGTAATTATATTTTTAATTATGCATGGTAGTACATTTTGTTAGGCATGCATGTTATTCATATCTAGGGCATAAATTAATTAAATGGTATTAGAGTTAGTATGTATGGGAATTAAGAGCCAAGTAACAAGAAAATTGAAATTGATATTAAGAGCTAGATTTTGATTGTGCTTCCTAGCTTAGGAATGATTAAGTACATTACAAAGTGGTTTTAGAGAATTGGAGAAAATAAAATCCAAGTTTTTATAGAGGTGGGAATTTATTGACATATGACCAAAAATGAGTCTAGGGTGTGTTTTTCTGGGTGTCACCAACTAATGCATGTTTCCAAAGGTTAGGTTTTAAATGTGCATAGTCTATAATCAAGGGTTTGACCATGTCCATGGTGTGCCTTTCCAATGGGCCAAGTCACTCCAAAACTAACTCTTATAACTATTAACCTTACATCGAGGCTCAACACGACCAAACTAATCATTGGATTTAAGAGATCTGTGGTTTGAGTTTTTTGAATCATTGATCGGAGAATCCACAGTAAGAGAATTTTTACACCAAACTAATCATGCAGTGGAGGTGCCCAAAGACATTCAAGACTTGTGTCTTACATCCTCCCCCACTAAATATTGTTGTCATGCAAAACAAAATCCTCAAGAACCTATTTTTCTCCAAGTATTTTTGTCTAGATTCATTCATCCATCCATAATTCGTTTCTCCAATCACTTTACATTATTGTCACCAAAATTACTTCTTCAATTTCTCACTGTGCATTACTTCTTTTCAAAGAAGCATTTTTCTCTAACTCTTATCACAATGCTTTTGGATACCTATGTTAGTAATACCTTTTGTTGGATACACTCTATGTCCATTTATACTGAAATTTCTTGTTGCTACTATAGAAACTCAAACTCCACTAAGAAGGCAGTGCAATTTTCCAGGTGTCACACTTTCCAATCTTATTGTTGCTTTGGCACTTTTGGCCACTCTATTATGCTTCCATATATTGAAATTATCCAGGATTGTTGCAATTTAGGCATCTCGAAGACAAATCCATAATAATGCACTTCATCATGCTCCAAATATCCACTTCCCTTCGCACATTATTATGTTTGTAGACATTTACCTCGAAGCTATCAATTTGCCTGCTATAACCCAATATTTCCAACTCCTCCACTAATATTAACACCTTTTCTTGGTGCACTTAGGCTCTACAACCAAATTCTAGGAAACAAGACACCTTAAGGAAACTCTTAATGATAAGAGGGAATTAAATGGGCATCACAACCATTTCCCTCAAATGCTCCTATGGTATGTCCAAAGTTTCATAAGTGTGATAAGCTAGACAAAAGGAATTCCATTCCTCTTGCTTAAGAGAGGAACATCCACACAATACTTCATTTTTTTAACCAAGGATCTCAATGATATTTGGATCATCATGAAAATCATCCTCATACTACCCAAGGACCATTCTACCTCATCCTAGGTCCCCATATACAAAGGAGGATGAGCATCTTCTTTGTTAACTTGGTTTGTTTTCCTATGTAAACCATCTAGCTGAAATGAACACTTATCTTAGTCAAATCCTCCATTTTCTGCATCCATCTACTTAGAACTAGACTTCTCTACTCCTCCAAGAAAGCATCCATTTATTTGGAATTGGCATGATGGCTATGTAAGGAAAGGTCTTCATCCCTTCTTCAAATATATTTAGCTGCCTCCTAGAACTCAACAATCCTTAAAGGTACTTATGCACTAATTCCTCCTTTCTTACTATTCTACTTCTTAGACAATAGATTACCTAAACTAACATCATTTTGGAGAAGATGGTGGTCTCTTCTTGTCACACATTTGATCTTTCAACCAAAGTGACTCCTCCTTTATTAACCTTTCACTAATCTAGTAATCTTTGTTGATTCATATGCTCTATTACTTTCTTCTCTGCAATGAATAATTTATGAGTTTCAATAGTGAAAGGAGAGTTACAAGTGGATACTAAGGCCACCTCTAACAAATGCGTTAAGGATTTTCCATAATAGATTATTGGAGTCAATATAGAAAACTTCTAATAAATCCAAGGTGATAGTGTACCCCTCATGGGGGAAGCATTGGGCTATAAATTGAACAAGCCACCATTAAGTGAGAACTTATATGAAAAGGCACCACAAGATGAAATGAATGATTTCTTGAGCATGTATGAAATTCCTTAAGGGAGAGGATGTTCAACAAATATTCCTAGATTCTTGAGAAGATCAAATATTCCTAGATGTCTTAAAGGAGCAGAGGTTCTTGGTTGTATGAGAAAGCTACAAAGATTCCTAGCTATGTGAGCGAGATTATGAGTTACATTCTTCTTGACTCAATGAATGAAGAATTATGTGAAGCCTTGTTTTAGCTCAATAGTGGTACTTGGTTTGGTATTGTTCCCATGCCATGATAGAATATAATGAAGCCTTTGAAAGGCTTGAGATACTCCATTGTAATGTGCTTGGAGATGAGTGATGAAGGCTCACCTGGTCATCTTTGTTGGATTTGGTAAATGATATTAATAGATATATTAAGGCCATTTTTTCTTGGTTTATGTTTTCCACAATAAGATATTGTGTTTTTTTTATGTTGTTATTGTTGTAGTATTCTTTATCTCTCAATTTTTAACATGGTATTAAAACAAGATTAACCTAGATTGTCCAAGGAGAGTGGTTTGACGTAGGGAACCACCAAGAGAGGAATTTCCATTTGGATACATGAATGTGGAAGACATTCATGATGCTAGATCTACCTAATTTTTTCGTTGCATTACTATAAAATAAAATGCATGATTACTATATTTGAATGGTGGGAGTCACTAATGAACAAGTGTTGAATATTTTGCTTAGCATGGGGATCACTCACACAAAATTCATTATGCTAGGTGATTTGTTCTAATTCAACATAGAAAGGAACACCAATATTCAGTGCAAAAAATATGGATTAGCGATGAAAATATAGAGTACGAGGCTCGATAGTTAGAGATTGAGTACTAACCAATTAATCATGTAGAATTATCCATAAAAATGTGGAGAAGAGAATTCAGCCATAGTAGAGAAAGTGGATATAGAGCGTTGAGCCATATTAGAGGGTGTGGATCTATGAAAAAACCTATACATGGATCTATTCAGAAAAACCTAGATATGAGTAGAAGGCAGTTGGACCAAACAAAGAGGAAACATAATCGACCTCTGACTAAAAGTTTTGCTAGCCAGGAATGGCTAGATTCAAAATGTACAACTAAAAATGTGGATCTCCACTAGCAAGGGGCTTCAAATATATGGAAATTACTGGATCCCAAAATGATGATAGTGATGTATATTTTAGGATGCATGAACGTTGTTTTGTTGCTTGTAGAAGGAATACTCCATGTTGCAAGTTAGGTAATGTGGTGTGGAAGTGGAGTGTTGATAGGTTTAGTCAAATCCAAGGTGGTGGAAAAGCTTCTAGTGGCTTAAATGCACAAGCATGTTAGGTCCCTATACTACTAGTGTAACCCCTTATTGTTATTAGTACAACCCCCTTATTATATTGTTATGTCCATGTAGTCCCAATATTGTTATTATTGTGCACCATAGAAGCCCACTATTGTTATTATTGTGCCCTTACATTATTATTGTTAGGTCGGTTCTGATTATATATGACCCCTTAGACTCCTATGTATAGAAAGGAGGTCTTGTCATTTGTATCATCCAAGAATTGTTTATTTGTGTGATGTAAAGAAGGTTTCCCCCTCGAAGAGGTTTGTTTTGAAGGTGTTTATCTATCTTTTCTATCTTTTTGTGAGTTGGTTTCATAACATTTGGTATCAGAGCTTTGGATTCTAGGGTTTCGCTGCTCCAAACAGGTCATTGTGGAATTTTTTCTATAATGTTTTTTATGCAACATTTCAGAAGCTAAAAACAAAACCCATTTGATATGAAATATCGTTGAACCTCGGGTCCAAATTTCAGATCCTGTCTCGTTATATTTTGGGAGATTTGATATGAGGAAGTTAGGGTTTTGACAAGCTCTAGAATTCCATCTCAAACAGGTCATCGTGGAAGTTTCACTATAATTGTTTTTCTACATAGTTTCAGACTCTGAAATTAAAACCCATTTGATCCGAAAGCTTGGTGAATCTTGAGCCCGAATTTAAAAGCTTGTTTCGCTATATTTTTTGGAGATAAAGTGCAAGAAATGTAGGGTTTCTGTAGGCTCCTGAATTACATCCCAAATAGGTGACCTTGGGAAAATCATCATAACACTCCCTCGGAGCATCTGATTCAAATTTCATAAAAAGTGACAGAAAGAAGACAGATTGTAGTTTTTTGGGTACCAGTTTCAGAACCTAAGCTCAAAAAAATGACACATGGCACATCATACAAGTTCACTCTATTAAGCCAATCTATAATCAGGTCATCTCGGGAAATTGGGCATAATGATTTCTTCGGGAATCCAATTGTGATCAAACTTGCGGGTTTAGAAATAGGACTCAGAGGGATATCAGAGGCCAATATTTCAGAACTTAAAGATCTGAAATTACAGAGTTACAGTTGTTTCAAGATGGAGTTCCTAAAATCAAGAAAAAAGCAATATGAGGAAGTTTGATGGCAAAGATCCTGTAATTTGGATACTACAGATGGAGCAATATTTTTATCTACATGAAGTGCAATTGTTACAAAAGGTATGTATGGCATCTTTATATTTAGAACCGAATCAATTTTTATGGTATAAAGGGATTTGTTCTTGTAAACCACTTATCACATGGTCAAATTTCACGGAGGAAATGATAGCACATTATGAGGATACAAAGAGCAACACCTTCTTTAGCCAATTGATAAATCTCAAACAAAAGGGTTCAATGGAAGAGCACATTGAGGAATTTCAAAAATTGAATAGAAGGGTAAATTATATTCTAGAGAAGCAAAGGATTGATGTCTTCATAGGGACTTTAAAGGATAACGTTCAACGTTTTTGGGAACTTGATTCATTGGAGGAGGCATTCGAGTTGGAAAGAAAAATTGAAAGCGAAATTATGGAAACAAGGAATCCCACCACTCATGACTATAATTATGGAAGTGTTTCTTCTCCTATCCTTCCATAACCTACAAGGCTTACACCACAACAATTGGAAGAAAAAAGAGAAAAAGGGCTTTGTAACAACTGTGATAGAAAATGCACTAAAGGTCATAAGTGCGCTGAGAAGAAATTATTTTACATAGAGTATGAAGAGGAGGAAGAAAAGGATCAAGAAACATCAAAAGAAGAGGATATACACCAGGACCCAACCCCGGAGAAAGAAGAAATGAATCCGACCATATCTTGTAAATCATTGGCAAGAATTACCACTCCTCAAACTATCAAGATAAAAGGACATATCAAGAAGAAAAATGTTCAAGAAGTGAAAGATCACATTGAGGATCAGGAAATGAATCCAACCATATCTTGTAATGCATTGGAAGAAATTACCACTCCTCAAACTATCAAGATAAAAGGACATATCAAGAAGAAAAATGTTCAAGAAGTGAAAGATCACATTGAGGATCAGGAAATGAATCCAACCATATCTTGTAATGCATTGGAAGAAATTGCCACTCCTCAAACTCTCAAGATAGAAGGACATATCAAGAAGAAAAAGATTCAATCAGTGAAAGATCACATCGAGAATCGACAACAAGTTCTCCAACTTTTAAAGGATAACGCCACTTTGGTGCGAAATTGAATGAAACAACATGTATATCAACATCGCAGTTAAAAAAAATTTGATGTAGGTGATTGTGTATTTTTACGGCTACGTCTCAAGCAAGCTATTTATGAGAAGGAAATGTTGGCAATACTACATGCACTTAAGAAATGGCAATCTTACCTAATCGGAAGACACTTCAAGGTAAAAATGGATCATTATAGTCTTAAATACTTTTTAGAGCAAAGATTATCTTTAGAAGAATAGAAAAAATGGGTCACAAATATGATGGGTTATGACTTGGAAATCATCTACAGAAAAGGGAAGCAAAATGTTGTTGCAGATGCACTCTCAAGAAAGGATGAGGATGTGGAAGCATTTTTTTGTGCTATTTCTATTATCTAATTAGATTGGATAAACGAAGCAAGGGATGAATGGAAGAAGGAAGAAGAAGTGTGGCCACTCATTCAAAAGTTGCAAAAGGTCCCAGTTCAAATATTGTTGCCAGAACTTGATGAGGAAGGAAAATTCATATTGGAACCTAGAACAGTCACAAAAACAAGAATCGGACATCTTTGAAATTGATCAATTTCAGAGTATCTCATCAAGTGGAAGAACTTACCCACTGAAGATTCCACATGGGAGGACAATAATATTATACAGAAGCATCAAGAACTACTCAAGCGTTGAGGACAACACTTTTTGAAGGAGAGGGGCACGTTAGGTCCCTACACTACTAGTGTAACCCCTTATTGTTATTAGTACAACCCCCTTATTATATTGTTGCGCCCATGTAGTCCCCATATTGTTATTATTGTTCCCCATAGAAGCCCAATATTGTTATTATTGTGACCTTACATTATTATTGTTAGGTTGGCTCTGATTATATTATGACCCCTTAGACTCCTATATATAGAAAGGAGGTCTTGTCATTTTTATCATCCAAGAATTTTTCATTTGTGTAATTTAAAGGAGGTTTCCCCCTCGAAAAGGCATGTTTTGAAGGTATTTATCTATCTTTTCTATCTTTTTGTGAGTTGGTTTCATAACAAAGCATGAGCATGTTATGGAGATTTTTGGTGGTACTAAGTGAAGTCTTCAAGTAGTAGTGAGAAAAGTGTTGGAAAAAGAAACAATGGGCATGGTAAGAGAACTATCGAAGAATATTGAAGGAAATAACAACAATAAATTAAAAAGGTAATTATAATGGAGTTGAAAATTTTAAGAAATATTTTCAAAGGAAATTATTCGTATTATTATTTTTGTTGGTTTCACGGTCCTTTTCCCAATCTTTAATTTGTGACTGAAATTCAGGGACTGGGCTAGTGGACAGATTAGTTACATGTCTACGGGATCTAACTCTTTTTTTTAAAGAAGAAGAAAACCTCTCAATATCCTATCCTCAGATATGGATTTAGTTACATTAATTATTACTTTTCTTCTTCTTTTTTATATATCGATACATGGTTATCAGTTCTACCAGTTTCCTGGCAGTATTTGCCTCATAATTAACTAGAATCCTCTTTTTTCAAGCATAATAAGTAGAAGAAGTGAATTCTATTATTTCTCACATAAAGTAAAAGAATTAAAATATATTTCTTTTCTTTCTCTCGATTCCTTTTACCATAACAAAGTTAGCAACACCCTTCTATGTTCCTAAATCCTTGTCCTTGCAACTTGTAGTCTATACATAGAATATCTTACAGAAAACAATAACTTTTATCTACCATCCATTTTGCCAATTCTAAAGATCTAAGTTTCCTAAATACTTATCTTAAGAATTATTCAGGAAATAACCAAAAGCTCCTCAAGCCTCCTGACCATAAGCCAGCTACACAGCTAAATACCCTGGAGCCATCGTCTCTGAACCAAGTTTTTCACCTTTTCTTGTAGGCAAGAGTCTCAAGTTTCCAACAGGTATTTTGCCTTGCTCAAGGGATTCACCATACTTGTCTCCCCTAGTTCTCGATTGGTACTACATTTCTCTCGAGCAGTAACCTCAACTCTTGCCCTTCCACAGTTAATAATCTTTTTCTCCCCTATTATTGTCATCCCTGGTGTTTTTCTTCCATAGATATATATATATATATATATATAATTAGATATCTTTTTAGTTACATTCCCCCCACCCCCCCCCCTTTATTTGGGTAACTAATCTTGTCCTATAACTATATTTTTCTTTCCTTGTTACATTCGCCATCCCCCCCCCCCCCCACCCCCCCCCCCTCCCCCCCTTTATTTGGGTAACTAATCTTGTCTAGAACTGTATTTTTTTTCTTTTCTTGGCTTCCTTGAAACTCCAGCTCTCCCCGAGTGGTCTTCGTCCATTTCCTAACAGTTACATTACACATAATAGAAATATAACATTCATTTTATTCTCACATCATTTTCATTTATTTTTTTAAGTAACAAATAATGAAATCTACAACACGCATAATATAATAAATATTTCCTAAATGCTTCCACATACAATTCTCTAACAGAATATACATTACCCATGACATCAACTGTATTAAACTTTTGACTACCTGTTATTGTTTTTTTTTTAATAAAGGAAAATAAACACAAAAAATAGAGTCATCAGTGACATTACATTTCTCCCCCCTAAGAGGGACATCGTCCCCGATGTTGTTGTGTTCCATTCTTATTTGGAACAATATGGGAAAGGGTTATTTCATTTTCTCTTCTAAATCCCAAGTGGCTTCTTCCAAACCAAAATGATTCCATCGAACATTTACTTGGGGAATAGTATTTTTCCAAGGAGTTATTTCTCTTCTATCCACAATTCGTACAAGCTCAACTAGGAACTCTCCTTCTGGTTCGACCTGTATCACATATCAATGCATCACATGATTACGATTAGGTATATATTTTTCAATAATGAAACATGAAACACAATGTGTACTCTAATGTGAGTAGGTAAAGCTAATTGGTATGCAAGGGCCATTTTTGGCCAAAATCTCAAAGGGTCCATAATATCTTGGAGCCAATTTAGGATAGGTTCCTAATTTGAGAGAACTTATTTTTGGTTGTACTTTTAAGTACACTCGCTCCCCTACTGCAAATTCCCTCGGAGTTATTTTCTTGTCAGCATAACTTTTTTGTCTTTCTTATGTCTCCTTCAAATTCTACCTAATTTGTTTGACCATCTGTTCCATTTCCTGGAGCATATCAAGGCCTAGCACCATTCTGTCTTCCATCTGATTCTAGCTCAAAGGTATTTGACACTTTCCCCTGTACAATGTCTCAAAAGGGCTCATTTTCAATGAAGTCTATTAACTGTAATTATAAGTGAATTCTACTAAGTGAATATAGTCTTCCCACTTAATGGGCTGACCCATACAGTACATGTGCAAAATGTCTTCCAAAATTTTATTTACCCTCTCAGTTTGGCCATTTGTTTGAGGATGATAAACGGTGTTGTGTTGAAAATGCAACAAGATGATGGAGCTTAGTGAAAAGAAGTCGCCTTCACTAAGTGGGCAGCCCGTAGGCTATTTTTGATGCAAAGTCTATTTTTAGACTATGTCTATTTTAGACATATGGATCATGGTCTATGAGTTGCAGGATGCTATTTGTGGATGATTGGTCATGTTGGTAAAAATAGATGGACCTCTATTTTTAGACATATGGGCAGAGTCTATTTTTAGACTACTAGGTTAAAAATAGAACAGTTGAATATTATTAGCTCTTAATAATATTTGGACTATAAACATTATCTTATTCTCTTGGAGAACTTTAGTTTGAGCTACAGATGTGGCACATACAACTTCTAGAAGGAAATACGCTTTTCTTATGGGTTACTTGAGCTATTGCATGAAGGACTTTAGTTAGAACTCAAGTGATTGAGTTTGGTGGAGTTGAATGAGGAATTGATGGAGTTGTGTTCAGTTTGACTTAGTTGAACTAGTTGTAGTTAGTCTAACTGACAAATAGACTACTGATGAGTGACGTGAAATAGTTATTAATTAATTCACTAATTATTAACACATGAATCAACTGAGGAATACATCAGTTAACTCAGTGCATGGACAGTTCAGTGGAGACAAGTGTTAGAGATGAATGAAAGGGCAAGACAGTTGTCAGTTGTGACTATAGTTGTGCATGTTATTTGCACAAACAGTGGATTGAGATTGCTAATGAGGATTGCGTAGTGTTACACAAGGGAAAAATGAGTTTGGATCAGCCATTCTCATTCTATTCTCATGCAGGATTACGCAGTGGAGGCAGGCAAGCAGCGGAGGAGATTTGAACCTGTGATTGATTCAGATCTGAGCTAGTTTGTGTGTAGCAGGTGGAGATAGTACTGAGTACTTGTGAGGAGTACTGTACTATGTATTGTTACATATTCTCAATCAATATAATATACAGATAGTTGGGGGTTTTTAGCTGTATGCTTTCCCCGTGATATACTGTGTTGATATGTGTGATTGATGTTGCAATGTGCGCATGCGATTGTTTCTTAATTCCACAAAATTGATGATCAACGTAGAGGAGGTTATGTATTATGCATGATTCCACAAATAGTGTATAATCAGGATAATCTCTGTGAATAAGTTTCATATTATTCAAAATTTCTACATGTTGAAACTTAGTTGGGATCCTAACCCTGAAAATAATGATCTCCAAAAATTCGAGGTAAATTTTGGATCCTGGTCAGAGACAACTATTTTAGGAATTCCATGCAATTCAAATATCTCCCTCATAAATACTTTTCTACTTGGGCCGCTTGAAAGGTGGATTCTATTGGTATGAAATGAACAACTTTCGTCAATTTTTCAACCACCACCATTATGGAATCATGTTGTTTCCATGTTCGTGGTAATCCAGTAATAAAAGATAAAGGGATCACCTCCCATTTCCATTATAGTATGGGTAGAGTACTTAACAGTCTGGTGGGGTGCTAGTGCTCCACCTTTACCAATTGTCATTCCTGGCATTTAGTCAAAAACTCTGCTACATCCTTCTTCATTTAGGGCTAAAAAAAATCTTTTTCAGGGTTGTAATCATTTTTTGGTAACCGGGGTGCCCCATATAAGGTATGTGATGTCATTCATTCATAATGGTTTGCTTGATTTGTTCTTGTTCAGGAACATACAACCTCCTTTTATAGGTCCCCCATCATTCAAGGAATAATCTATCTCTTTATCTAGATCAATTTTTCTTTCTATGATTTTAGTCATCAAGCTATACTTTGGATCAACTTTAGCAACTTATTTTATCATCTCCAATAGATCTATATCACTTTCATTGGCCAAAACCACATGGAATTTCCTTGGATTCCTGCTTAGGACATCCAAAAATTTATTATCCTTACCTGTAAAGTGCTGAATTTCAAAATCGTACTTGCTCAGAAAGACATCCACCTGACTTGCCTGGAATTCAAGTTTGATTGACTAAAAAAAATACTTTAGACATACATGATATGTTACTAGAGTAAATTTTCTTCCAACTAGGTAGTTCCTCCACATTTTAAGAGTGTGGATCAGAGTGGCTAACTCTAATTCGTAGACATGGTAGTCATTTTCATGATCAATCAACTTTCACGATTCATATGCTACCACATAACCTTCTTGCCGTAGGAATCCCCCTCGGTCCTCTAGGCATGCATTTGTGCAAACTTCAAAGCTTTTGTCCATATCATCTATCCTCAATACTGGGGCCACTGTGAGAAACTATTTCAATTTTTCAAAACTTTCTTGGCACTAGGGGGTCCATTCAAACTTCACTCCTTTCTTTTGGAGGGAGGTTATAGGGTGAGCCATCTTGGAAAATCCTTCTATGAACTGGCAATGATAACCATGTATTCCCATAAATGATCTAATATCTACCATGTCTTTAGGCACTAGCCACTCTAGAATAGCTTTGAATTTTATTTTGATAAAACTCACACTTCGTGAATTTTGCATACAGTTAATTCTCCCTTAAGGTTTTAAGCACTATTTCTAAAAGTTTCTTGTGCTCCTCAAAAATATTGGAATACACTAGTATAGCATCAATAAAGATCAGTACAAATTTATCTAGAAAATTGTTGAATACTCCATTCATTAGACACATGAACATTGTAGGTGCATTCGTGAGTCCAAACGACAGTATTTTGAAATCATAATGCCCATAACGACTTTGGAAAGTTGTATTTCATATATCTTCTTCGTGGATTCTCAACTAATGGTATCCCAACTGGATGTCTATCTTAGAAAAAACAGTTGCCCTTTTTACCTAATCAAAAAGGTCATCTATCCTGGGCAGAGGATACTTTTTCTTACTATTAACTTGTTTAATTGTTGGTAATCAATACACAGTCTAAACATCTTGTCTTTCATTTTTACAAACTGAATTGGCACCCCCCACGACGATACATTGGGTCTGATGTAACCTTTTTCAAGTAATTATTGTAACTTAATCTTCAGCTCCATCAGCTCCATTCAGAACTAGAGATTCAGGAAGATCCATAGAAATAAGATATAAATATATATATTTTTTTAATTTAGAGTGGGTTTAGATATTTATTAAAATAAATCCAAGGATACATCATACAACGTGTTAATAAATTTCTTTTAAAGAGTCGAATACCAAGTATTCAAATTTCCCAAAGATTGAGAAGAATTTGCCTATAGTTTACATTGTTTTTACCTTTTTCTTCTAAAAACTAAAAAATTTCCATCAGCTCCGATGTTGTGTGACACATTGGGTCTAGTATAACCTTTTGCTAGTAATTCATGTAACTAAATCTTCTCCATTATCTACTTTCTCCTCTTTTATTCCTATTGAAACATTTATCTTAGGATTAGAATGGGACTTGAATGGATCGACATTGCATTAAGAAGGACTATGCAAGAGTTGGGGTCTTAACCTGATTCCTCTTCCCTCGATTTCTTTCTCTAAATATTCTATTTTTCAAGAAACCTATTATTGCTTTATTTGGAAGGTCCCCCTTGGGATGATTTTGTTTCCTAATTTATGTTTTGCTAATGATTTTTTCTCCTATTAGAAGTTAGCATAAGCTCTTTTTTTTTTCTTTTTTTTGTGAGGTAAACACCATGGGGGTGTTTGAACCTTGTATCTCACAATTTACATAGCACTTCATAACCAGGTGATTTCCAATTGAGCTTCCCTCCATAGCCAGCTAACATAAACTCATTGTATTTATTCAAGTATTGATTTAAAGTTGGTTTGCTTGTATTTTTGGATGGTTTTTAGAAAAAAGCTCATAAACATGACATGAGATGCACTTGAAAGGAATTTTCTCCTAATCAAGGGTCTTTAAATTAATTCAAATATCCACATTGATTTGTATAGCCTCTCAAAGTCCCTTCTCCATGTCCACCTACACACATATACACACAAAAGTGTATAAATTTCCTTTTAACTTTGGTTTATCTATAAATCAGCCTAGCTTGTTCCCAATATCTATATGAGAGATTTCATTCCAACATATCGAGGGAAGGTGAGGTATCCTAATCCAAACTAGTGTTTAGTTAATCTCATTTTTTAGATTCAAATCAAGAGTTGAATGAGTTAAATGCATTCCCTTGGATCCCATGAAATAAAGTCTACATAGAAATATCAAATCACAATCCTCCTTATTTGGAAAGAAAAACACAAAGTAATCCCAACTAGAAGAACATTGATATGTAGGTTCACGAGTCTTAGGTAACTAATGTTATACTACCTATTATTCTATAGCTTTTAGGATAGGCCAAACACTTGTAGACTTCCCAATTAAAGCACACTCAGACAACATAATGGCTTTCTTCCTTGTTATGGAGATAGAATATTTAGCCAAGGAATAACTTCTATTCATTTTAGAAATCTTCTAGGTATTTCTATTTCCCATTGCTTCATGTTAGAGAATCAACCAAATCTTTGAAAAGTTCCACCTCTATGAAAATATTATCACCCAAAGACTCCACACATAACACATGGCTTCCATTAACAAGATGGAATGGGTGACCTCCTTACCAAAACCTATAACCATGCGGGCTTGACTGGGGGAGAAATACCATACCACCTGTGTTCATATTGGGGGATATATATTGAGGAAAAAATGACATAATATATTGAGTATATAAAGGGGGTAAAGGTTTTTTATATTGGCAGGTATAAAAAATGGAACTCAAAGTTAATGAAAAAATATAAATTGGTATAAAAAATGTAAATGAAAAAATGGATACCTACAATGTCTAGTGAAAGTAGAGGTTTTTTAAATTGGGAAGGTGCATTGGGTTCATATTGGTAGGGGATTAAATAATTTGAGTTTAGAGGTATTTTCCAATCTGTAATCAAATTAAGATTATTTTTTAGTATGTCACGCATGCATGTGATATGTTATAGGTTCATTGACTAAAGCCCACATGCCTACAACAAGGGTGATGATGTTTATAAGAACATGCATCCAATGGGACTAGAAACCTACATAAAAGCTAAAGCTTGAGGAAATCCCTCTTGTTTAGCTTGAACATAAATCTAGCAAAGACTTACATAATGCCAATCGAGTAGGTTACACAATTAGGCCAATTGCAAACTAACTTGACGATGACTAGAGATCTATTGTTGCTAAACTAAGCATTTACTGCATGAGAGGTGTTCAACATCATCATATGACATTCCTTTCTTTTAACAATGGCGAATCTTCATCACCTAATTAAAGAAATTATTAATCAAATTTAGGAAATATATTATTCATTATTAGGGATATTGATTATTCACTTTTCAAACCATGAAAAAATGTTTGTTAGAGTTCATATTAGAGAACAATCCCTAATCCATAGATTTGATAACATCACTAATTCTATTGATTTCGTCCTCCCGATGCATAAAAAAAGATGTCTCCAAATATTTAAGGTGGCAAAGGATACATCTTATGGATCTTGGAGGAGGCACATGAATATAAAGCTTAAGGGGCATAGTCAAATGATTTAATAAAGTGTGATATCATAAAATGAATGTTAGTGTTGTTATAAATACATTTTAGTGTTGTTATAAACATCAAGAAAAAGGTGAAAAAATGTGATAAATAAAGATGCAGAAAATTAAGTCAATGAAAATTATCAATGTAAACAAAAAAAAGTGATGATTTGATGGTGTGGAAAAATTAATAATCAATTTCAGAATTCCCATAATAATAAATCACGATTTTGTACAGGGTAATATCTAAAAATAATTTAGAACACATATTTGAAAATTTAACTTAAGCTTATAGAGTTTTTATTATCTCAAAATAAGATCATAAATATACTTAATAAAACAAGATTACTAAGTATGAAAGAGTTTGAAAGCCTAACACATCAATTATTAACAATTCGTTAAATTAATAACTACTCATAACTTATGAGTTGAAATGAGGATTTGATGGGACTGGGGTGTTAAAAAAATCATTATATAATAATTAAAATATCAAATGCGTGGTGGATTTAATTTTGATAATAAAAATAATTATATTTATAAATAAACAATTACCTATATAAATGGAATTGTTTTAATTATTAAACCATAAAATCTAAATCTAAATAAATAATATAGAGTTTAAAATTTTAGAAATAATTCATTTTCATAATTATTTAATATGAAAGTTTATAATTATTAATGAGAAAGTGGCAATCACTACTTAATTGGACCTGGAGTATATCTTAAATTTGTTTATGTTTAGTTAAGAGCTTGTCTTTGTTAGACATAAGGAAACATGTTAACGACCCAAGATCTGAAGGCATCATGAAAGTTTGCTTTCTTGCGGGCCACTAACATGTTATTTCAGGTGGTGTGAGTTTTCTTGATTAACGGTGATAAGTTAGCCTCCATTCGCAATTAGGTTATTCCAGGTGGTGTGATTTTCCTTGATTAAGGGTGATGAGTCAGCCTGCATTCGCGGTTAGCAGCCTGAAATAGTTACCCTCACTACTAATTTGACAACTAAATTATGATAAATTTCCTTAGTCTTCGCATTATGGGCTGATAGGATAACACAGAAGGCTTCCATAGGAACCTCTCCGTTCAATCTTGTATATGGAAAGGAAGCAATATTGCCTACAAATCTTGTTCTACCCTCTTTAGCCCTAGTATAGTTCATCGAAGAAGCTCCTTCCTATTCTATTCAGCTCAGATATGATCAAATCCTAAAACTAGAAGAAGAGAGAGAAAAGGCCAAGGATACCCATGCCAAACATCAGCAAATCATCAAAGCAGCTTATGATTCAGCTTCATCAGGGTCAAAACAATTCCAAGTTGGCGATTTAGTTCTGAAATGGGATAAAGCCCATGAGGACAAAGGCAAACACACCAAGTTCCAAAATTTGTGGCTTGGACCATTTCAGATTTGTGAGAAAATAGGCCATTCGACCTTTCTATTGCAAGATTTAACAGGTTTGAGGGAGTCTCTCCCTGTAAATGGCCTTATCCTAAAAAAAGACCCCTTCTCCCTTTTTGTTTATATAGAATTTTTCTTAGTTTGTAGGTTTTAGGAAATAAAGTTTAAAGGCATATTCCATTGACCTTTCACTATATTTGAAAAAGTTGTCTCATAGAAATATCATGAATATTTGCTTTCAAGTAATAGAACTTTCAACCAAAAAAGAAAATTTTTGGGAAATTAGGTATCATTGTATTCTGTAATCACAAATTAAGTTTGATCAATTCCTCCTTAAGAGCATAAAAGTAATGAGAGTCATTTTCTGTTTTCAAAGTGGTCTCGAAAGGTTATTGATATTAGAAATGGAAGTCAATTCAATATCAGCATCCTCAACTCTTAACCTGTCATCCATCAATTCTCAAAGAAGTGATTGTCCAACCCATTCATTAAAGATGATGATTTTTCAGAGTGTAATTCTAAAATATAAAGATATTAAAGATAAGAGGTCTTATCACAAGCCTGCTTACCATGTTCATAGTGAAATAGCTTGGCTGACATTACCAATACTGCCTACCAAAACAGGGTAATGGCTTGAAATTTCAAGACAAGGAGTCTCATCACGAGCTAGCTTGGTCAGTTAAACTACTACCAGTGAGTGGCATTGTCAATAGCTGGCCACCAAACCAGGACAATGGATTTTTATCCTGTCAATGATAGAAAAAAGAAAGATGAACAAAATATGAAAGCATGTCTTGAATTCATTCTGATAATCATACTCTTAATTGGATGGGACAATGGACAATTACATGGTTAAAAGGTATCCCTGTCGAGACTATAAACGTTTGCTGACAGCAGAGGCTCTACCTATGACAGGCGAGTCTACTATAAAAGCTGATTTGAAGAGATTTTTCTATTTTTACCATTAATAAACCAACAGAGGCCTATTTGAAACTTAAAATGTATCAATTTCAAATTATCAAAAGGAGGAATTTATCAAAATTACTTCCATGATATTCAGAATGCATAGATACCTAGTTATATCAGAATTTTCCTTTATAGTTGGAACTCTATTTTCAAAAAAGTTTTAAAGTATTTTTTATTTTTCCAGAGATAACTGGTTCTTCCAGTGAATCGCCAATTGTTGTGCTTTGCAAACAACCCCCCATTTCATATTATTTTTATACACAAAAACATTAAAATATGAAATAGGTCCCTTTAAAAATAAAATTGATAGCAAAACTTTTACCTTATAAAAGTCCGATAAATCAAAGGAGCGCTTTAAGAATAACCCTTTAAAGCAATATCTATTTAAAAATGGAAATAAAGCAAATATTCAGTTATTGCGATAAAGCGATCGCAAGATCGCATATCGCAATAACATAAAGGATACAACAAATGGACAAAAGACTTCCCCCCGATGAGATAAAGTGTTCGGCGATCGGCAATCGGCAATACCCAAAAACACCACTAAAGCGCCCCATATCAAACCCCCAATGCGATAAAGCGATCGGCAATCAGCAATCGGCACACCCCCTTGTTTTAAAACCATTGCGCATATGCCTTTCGCCGATGCGATATCGCAATCGACGATCGGCGGGTCCCCTTGTTTCATTCCTATTGCGCATATGCCTCTCGCCGATGCGATATCGCAATCGGCAATCGGCGATACTCAAAGCATGGTTAAAGCCAATCATGCATACCCCCCCCCCCTGATGCGATGCGCTAAGGCACGGTTTTCAATAGAAAGTCGTTAAAGTGATTGGAAAGCCTGATTTAATGATATTTAAGGCATAATCACTCCCGCTCAGCCGCCAATATGTCCATTGCATGCTTTAAGAGATCTTTCGACCAAATATTGATATAATGGGCATTTATAAGGTGGCAGGCTCTATATGGTCACTTAATGGATCCATGTCCTAAGATCTGCCTATAGATTGTCTCCGCGCCGGTTTTACAAAAGCAAAGTATATCAGCGTTCATCTATTCATTTGCTATCAACTGTGAGTTTTATTGCTATCTCTGTGTTATGCCAAAATCACCTCTCTGTGCAGAATACAGATTTACAAAGGAATTCGGGCATGATGGGTAAAAAGTCGAAGAAAGTTGCAGGTGTTTCCAATCCACCAGCTGTAGGACAAGCGGTAGTAAACAGCAAAAAGGGCCTAATATTCGACACAACATGCGCAGGCCTCGCCAGAACGACATGGCAAGGAACTTATGACTTGATAGAGGCCGAGAAACCAACGCAGACGGTAGAAGAAGCTACCGCAGATTCATTGAAGAAGTTAGAGTGCACTCTCAAGGATTTGGCCGATTCCTTCCTCCATAGGATAGCGGCAAGGGAGCAAATTCTCCCATATACCGATGTCGTGAAATGGGCAATTGAAGAA
>APFE031735922.1:3860-42300 GCA_000404065.3 Pinus taeda | reverse complement strand
TAATTGTCTTGTTTGTCACTAGAAAGTCTTAGGCTTCTAGGGAGGTTGGTTTTGTCCACAAGATTAACTCTTTCCACATGAAACCTACCAATATATTGTTGCTAATACTACTGTCAATTAGCAATCTATTGTGTTTCTTAGCCTTAAGGCTTTCCCAATTCCGCCCCACAAGTAAATGGAGATTTAACCCTTAAATCGCACATTCAACCATGAAATTTCGACCTCCTTCAAACCCTATAGTTTTATGATGAAACCTTTATTTTTCTTGGCCTAGGTAGAATATTCAGTTTATCACCATGTTTTCACGCTAAATCACTTGGATTTTTCATTATTGGAAACTGCAATGCCCACCGATAACAAACTAGATAATGATGTATGTTGTAGTAATGAACCTTGTCTTGATCCACGAGGTTGTATCTCACTTTAGATTAAACCCATTGTTCCAAGCTCAACTCGTCACAAATTTTAATTCACCAAACATGATCTCCTCATTTCTTTTTTTTATAGAGATGACCATTTCAAATACCATGGGTCAATTTTCCTCTTTTAATATTTAAAACAATAAATTATACATAGTATTAAATTAGGGATTCAATAAAAACAAACAAGATATTAAGTTATACATAAATTATTTAACATGTAAAATTTAATTTTCAATCAATTTAATTAGTAGTTTTATGCAACGATATATATGTCGAAGGTGTTGAAGGGTATAACCTTCTTGAAATTTTAGTTGTTTATATCACCACCATTTATCGTGTAGTTAGATAAAATAAAATACTCAATATCGAAAGCATGTCAAGGTTTCTTGATGTTTTAACACAGACATATAAAAGTATGATAACATCCACCCTCCCAATGGTTTGGAAATTATTATTTATTTGAACTAAGCTTCTACCTATCAAAATGAGGCCAATTTCCCAAACCTAGCATTTTGAGAGGTTATGACCAATGGAAGGATTTCTATTAGGGATTTTATCTTTCACACTAGAAATATCTCTCAAGGCCTTTACCAGTGGACATGAAAAGGGCTTTAGACTAGGAATATGGGCACCATTACTACTCTTTTCATAATAAGAATTAGCATGAGGGAAGGAGAAAAGGCCTTTACTTCTAAAATGAACCTTCTCATGCTCAAGGGCCATGAATTCGGCATTGGAAAATTACATAGATCCTCTTTGAATAATATTAGGGATATATGGGATATCAATTCCATTAGGAATTTTTTCATACCATGTATAGGAATCAAGGAATGTAACATGGGTAGGGGAAGTAAACAAGGAAATTAGGCCTTACAATAATCTTTTTAGTTTCAAGCGCTATGACCTAGACTTAAAAACCACATATATCTTCTTTAATGGATATTTGGTTTGAAGTCATCATATGGGCACCATAGGAGGTATTTCTCACCACATATGGGAGTTAGTGTCTACGTTATGGTTATGAGAGGAAAATAAGGACGTTAGTCCCTAAATTGATCTTTCTCATGCTTAATTTCCATGAGCAAGACCTTTAGCTCGGAATATGGGCATTTATTATGTTTTACGTAATAGGAACGGGTCTCATGGCCTTCACTATGGCCAAGGAAGGAAATTAATTTTTTTTCTTACTTAAGTCCTAAATAATTAGTGGCCCTTAAAAAGGCTTCAAACCACCATGTTAATTATATCTTCTAAGGGATATTATTTGGCCCTTAGGATGGATGTGTCTATCATTCAAAGGTTTTCACACCATGATGAGTGTTGGAGCCTCATCATTAGACCTTAATGAAATTGGGAGGCTTTCAAATCACATATGATGCGTACAAGTGTAGGCTTGGTCAAAATAGTAACCTAAGGGGCTCAAGCCTTATTTGAATGTTTGATGATTAAGCTTTGTAAAGTAGTTCTCAATGAACCACACATGACCTCTATAGGGAATCTTAGGCTTATATGAGGGATTTGTACTGTCATTAGCATGTTTTACATAAGAAGAATGGGTCTTTGGCTTGTACCATGGAAAACAGATGGAAACAGTGACCTCACACCCAAAATGAAACTTCCTTGGCTTACACAGCATGAAAAATACCATAAAGAACAATATAAATCCCCTTTGAGGGATTTTATGCCTCTATCTAGGATAAGGGTTCCATTATGAGGTTTTCCATATCATATATCGGGGTTAGGGCTTATATATTTGGCCAAGGAATGAAAAAGGGCCTTAGGACTAAAACAAGTATTTCTCATGTTTAATGTCTATGAGCAATATATTAGACTAGGAATGATGGAATAATTAATATGTTTTTCATAATAATAATCGGTTTTATGTCCTCTATGATGGATAGTGTATTTTATCACTTATTATTCAGTCATATATTTTAGTCCTGGACTAAATTAGTCATTTAAGTTAGTCAGTTTTAGTTTGGTTACTTATTATCTAGTCATATATTTTATCCCTTGACTAAATTAGTCATTTAAGTTAGTGATTTTTATTTTAGTCACTTAAAATTGCTCAAATTTAGTAATAATTCACTTAAAATAATTACGGGGACTAACTTTTTTAGTTACCTCGTCACTAATTTCATTATTTTCTACTAGTGTGAAGTGATGCATCTAGCCTTCCATCCGCTGTTTGATCTGATGAAATCTATGGTCTTGATGCTTCAGGTTAGGTTGGAAGGTTTAGACTATTTTGGTGGTGAGGTTGGTTCATTTGCCTATGTCTCGACTCGACTCTCTTCTCTATTATGGTGGCCCTGTGCATAAATCAGTCCAGGTCATCTGTGATATTTTAGTTGTTCTGCAAGCCTTTTATTACCTTAACCTCCACATTTCTTCATTAAGCTTTCTCTATCGCTGCTTTGGTGTTTTATGATGTTTCATGAAGCTATTTGATGGGTTTCTTAGGGGCGTTCTGGAACAGGTGTGATGGATACAACATGGATATAAGCATTCTGGAGGAGAGGGTTGATTTTATGACAACTATAGGTAAGCACCACTTATATTTATGATGCTATTGTCTTTTTAAAGTTGTTTTTCTTTTGCTTGTGTTGAAGGTGTCTGGTTCCTGTGCAGTTTCGATCGCTACTTCAAAGGCTACTCAACGCCTACTCAGGGAAGCCATCTCAAAATTCACAACATTTATCATATAATGAATAAGAACTTTAGAGGAATTCAGGTTTTTGTAATCAACTTCACTATGCAGGTAAGGCCTCAGAAGCTAGTGCAAATCCCTCATTCGACCTATGTAGTTTTGAGGGGCAGCCACCTTGCTAAACTATGATCCTTTCTTTGCTTTCTAGGTGTGTTGGAATATGTACTTGTTGTGCCTTGACTCTTCAAGCCGATTTACTGTGATAGAGGGTTTCATTGGGGTACTGATAGCTAGTATTTGAGGCTACGACTTAGATTATGCTTTTGATTAAGAAAGTAATGTTTCATTTTGGCACTGTCAGGTTGCATAAGCCATCTCAGTGTTTGGTTTGCTTAAATATTTCCCTGCGCTATCTCTGCAAAATTCACAAGACTCTTTCCATTATGAAATTTTGTATAATATTCCATATCTGGATTGTTGTAGCAGGCATGTAGCTTTATTTTGACTATTAATAAATTTTGGGGTTCATGAGTTCCAATTTGTTGTGTGAATCAGTTAAATGAGTTTGAATTTAGGATTTGAATCCAACCACCCAAATGGTATTTAAATTTATCGTTATCGTTGATCTTTCTTTGAAATATGTCCTTCATTTTTATGTAAATATAATAGACTTTTTTCTGTAAATATAATATACATTTTTAGTGACCAAAAGATCAGGTATAAATGGAACCGAGGTACTTCGGTCTTGGTGAGTTCTTCCCAAACTTGTCTAAGGCCTATAAACCCTAGGTCTCTGTCTATCCGTGATGCAACTGTAGGGGATTAGTTGAATGTGTTTATAAAGTTTTCTTTATCAATTATCTACCACTGATAAAGAAATATTTCCTGAGTTTATTTTAAGAACTGATATTTATGTATTGTGGGCATGAATGTCTTTACGAACTATACAAAACAAAATATAGAAAATACATAGAGACAAACAAGATTAATTTTTTACTATTTTCTACTTAGCATGTGCTTCTAGATTAAATCATTAAGATGTCTACAGAAACTATCTTGCCTAGTAAGTTAGTACTTTTACTATTTTTCATATTATTGTCATATATATTAGTAACTTCTAATAATGCATGATATCCATCCAGTTTTTCCTATTATTTTCATAAATCAATAGACAATAATTACTACTGCTAATTCATTAATGTATATTTTGCTTTAACGATGAACATTTTATCTCTTCAAGTGACAATGATTAACATGGTGGTATCACTTATCTGTTCTCAATTATGCACACAATAACTGTTTGGAAGGTCTCTCCACCCAGCCTCAAAACTGGAAATTACGTCCAAATTCCTCCTCTGAGATCTTCCATTTCTGACAATGATGAACATCTGGGTACCTTGGGCATCAAGACTCTATCCAACCTCAAGTCTCATACACCACAACTGTTACCATGATTTTCTTTCCCACTAGTTAGTTCTACTAGCTCTAGGAAGAATTCATCACAGTCCTCCTTCTTCACCCCCCGCAGGGTTCTACCCTTTTTCATCTTAAAGGAAAAGGGTGAAGGAACAATTTTAAATGTTCTCAGAAGTTAATTCAACTATTTTTGTAGTCTTTTAACAACCTCGTCCATAATCTTTTAATTAATAATTAACAATATTTTTTTCTGGTTGTTCAAGCCCAATAGTTTTAGTAATTAAGATAAAAATAGAAATGAAATTAATAGTGATAATTAAACTTGGTAAAACAATTTGTGATGTATAGTTGTATGTTACTGTTGTGACCATCAACAAACCCACTTTTTATTAGTGTTAGTAATAACATTAATAAATGAGGACCCTTCCAAAAAATCAAATATTAGCATTTAATGTTGCCCTTTTGTTTTTTAGAATAAAATGAGATGTCAAAGTGGAACTTGCTAAAATATGGAGATTTACCTTCTCATACTCCAAGCACACGAAACTTCACAAACCATAAGTTTCCTTATGAAAAACACTACATGACCATAAGACCTAAGGAAAAACTTTATAATGGGAGGACTTGAATATATTAGCAAACCTTAAAGAACCCACTTTAGGAAAGATTATTCTCGCATTGCAAAAGGTTACAATGGACACCCCTTATAAAAGTAACTCCACGAAAATGTGATCCGCGAGAATGTGAGATCATGAAACTTACAACCACATCGCATTGAAAATTCCAAAGCTGCAACACTACTTTATGTAACATGACCAAATATCACAAAATGTGATAGCATCTCACAAATCGCATATCGCAGCATCTCAACATGATGGTTTTTAACGAAAGTAGGTTTTGTGATATAGTAATTTACGATATTGCAAAGCAAATCGCAAAATCACTTTTATCGGAATTCGAAGGGCTCAGAGTTCTAGGATAGTACTTTCCGACGTTCAATGAAAAGTTATGAACATTAAAGTTTAGCATAACAATCCATTAGTGGTAATTTATTAAAAACGATTCGAATCAATGTAAAAGACCATTTGATGCAAGTTGATATCTTTTGATATCATTTAGAATTAAAGATCTCCCGTCACCTTATTTTCATCTTTCTATTGATTATTCTTATATTCACTATCATCTTATCATATTTTTTCTCTCTGCTTGTAACTTTCAGGAAGAGCACACAAAGCGTAATACATGAAGAAATGGGGAATAAAGGCAATGATCCTGCGTCTAAGAAGACTGAAATGGCCCCATTATTCATAGCCACTACCTTTAGTCAGGATGCAGGGATATCTACGTGGGAAGCCATGTATTAGTTGTTGGAGGATGAAAATCCAAGAATTATGGAAGTTACAGTTACAGTGAATGGTCGCGGGTCCTCTGAAGCATCTCTAACTGAACTTGTGTGCTCGTTTCTACATCACATTGCTGCAAGGCCAATGATACTCCTCTACACTGACATGGTGAAATGTATTATAGATGACATAAACATATATGACAGAGAGTTCAAGATGGCTAGCCAGCAAGTCATGGGGTCATTTACTCCAAGCACTTTGAGGCGTATGTACCACCTACCAAAACCTCAGGCCATTTACAACAAGAAACTTGTTGAGAAGTTCTCTAAGGAGAATGAGGACTTGGCAGAATGCACAAAGCACTGGTCAAACAATGAGGAAAGACTTAAAAAGGATACAAGTGGTATGTATGCCACTGGCTCTCTTTGTTCTCCTTACTGTTTTGCTACTGCAATGTTATGTAGACGGTTTGGGAAACCAGACATCAACAAGTTTTCATCATAATGGTTACCTTTAGTGGATGTGGCTACAAATACCACAATACTGAATTGGGCCCAAATCCTATTAGACAATTTGGCCACTGCAATTTTAACATACAGAACTAAAAGAAGCTTTACCACAAGGGTTTACCCTCCATTTTTTTTGAGTGCCTATATTATGGACACTATATGTTTTGTTTCCGATTTTCCTATTATGGGATGGAGATGAATAGTACAAAATCCAATTCCCATTCAGGTTTATCAAAAAGTATTGTGTGAATCCAATTTCATCTCACATTTTTTCAAAATTTGTCACAAAGTTATGCTCCAGATTTTTAAAATGCTCTACAATTGAGATGCCCCAAGGTTTTCCTCAAAAGATGAATTGGATATTCTCTCAGTGGCAAGGTGGTTTGAGGAAGAAATTTTCAAATATATCAGAGTGTTTGGTAGCATTGCTTCACCCCATGTGCTACCTTTTTATGTTCCCACAAACTGATGGCTAAGTAGATAGCCTATCAGACCTGTAGTGTGGGGGGAATGAGCAAGGTTCTAAAAGATAACAAGAAGGCCATTTGGCCCAAATTTCCTATAGTATGCGGAGCGTTTCTATTGCATGACTTAGGTCATGCTTTCAAAGAGGTGGATAATGTATTATGTTTACAACTACCAAAGTTCCTGCGGAGGCAAAATGATCCCTTTAAGTTTGTAAGTAATTTTACTACAATGGTTAAAATAAAAGTGTTTTCTCATGAAGAAGATACCTTTGACAATATTTTTCTATAGAAAAACACCTTCAAAAAGGTTCAACATATAACACAAATTCAGTTTGACCAAGAAAATCTCCAAAAGTTTGACAACTACAGAAAACAGAGGTTGTCAAAGGTCCCATTGGACCAATTGCTCATCAAACCAATAAAGGAGCCTACTCCTAGTGTTAGCATAAGTGAGAGTTCAAAAGAGAAGTCTAAAACAAGTTTTGAAAAAGAATCAGCTGAAAAGTCTGATGATCAGTCCAAGAGTGAACACAATAGAAGTGAGGAGTCAATTAAAGACATAGCTCAATCTACAGAAAAGCCTGATCAGCAGATTTTGTCCCCAAAACAAGTTGAAGTTACCACTCCTCTTACAAAGCCAAAAAAGCCACTTGTAATTGATTTAGAAGGGGAATGAGAAAATTTTAATAAGATTTTGAGCACAGAGGAACAAACTCCAGAGCCTCCAACAAATCGAGAAGAGATAACTAGGAAGATGATAATAGAAAGGGTCGTCAATACTTAGGAAACAAAGCACATTCTTGTTGCCCCTACATCCAATATTGTACTAAGGATAGAATAAATTCCTCCTCTAGACGTGTTTTATAGCCCTCAACATAAAGTTTCCTTCAGAAGGAAAAGAAAGAAATGAAAATTGGATGATGTGTTCACTCCCGAGGATGAACCTATGGATGTTCTTTGGAAATACCCCACTACCGACCCATCGGAAAATCTAACTAAGCTCTCACAGATCGGAGGAGAATACGCTTCAGAAAATATTAATAAAGCAATAGAAGTTCAAATCTCTTTTCTTCAATCTATTACATTCTCTATTACATTCTCTATTACGCTCACCATATTTACATTTTTCTACAAATCTCTTTTCTTTAATCTAACACCCTTTTCATTCTCTACTACACCAACCATATTCACCCTTTTCTATGAATATATTTTCTTCGATATTTTAATTGAATTTTATTAGATTTGACCTTATTCTTGTCCAACAAATTCCAATATATCTCCAAAATCTGTCATCAAATTAAAAATTAACTCAATCTTTTCTCCAAACATCTCATATTGTTTAAACGTCATTCCAAACATCTCCTTCTTTTAAGATCCATTAATTCCAATATATCTCCAAAATCTGTCATTAAGTTAAAAAGTAACTCAAACTTTTCTCCAAACATCTCATACTGTTTAAGCGTCATCCCAAACATCTCCTTCTTTTAAGATCCATTACTTATTCATATATTACATGACACTTCTTTATATTTTGCAATATCCTTGGTAACTTTATTTATGAATTTTAACATTTGGTTGAAAAGTTTATGAGAATAAATAAATAATAAGACAAATGACATGTAATGAAATGTTATTTTATTTTTTATTTTTAGAAAGAAAATGAAATGAGAAATTATGTTACTATAATAGTTTTTTAGAAATATGTATATGAGAGATTAATTTCTAAGTGTTAAGGTAAAAACAATTGTATTTATTCCTAGAGAGGTAAAAATAACAGACAAAAGAAAAAGTTTATTGAAAATATGTAAGGGAAAGAGGAAGAAAAATTAAAAGATATACAGACCACAATAAAATTTATGGTTGGGGATAAACACCATAGTGTGGTCTCTATTAAACCGAGGCTATGGGAGATAAAGACAATACATGAAAAGATTACCAATGGGAGATAAAGATTGGTAGAACCCAAAAAATTAGTAGGACACTACTAAGGGTTCAAAACTCAGAAAAAATCAGTAGGATGTTGCTAAGGGTTTAAGAGGCGCAAATCAAAATAAATTTTGTAAAAGTTTTCCCTGGTAGTTACAGCACGGCTCGAGGGGCAGGAGGGAGGAACCAACCAAAAATTTTGGTTCAAGGTTGGGTGGATCATGGAGGCCTTTAGCCCATTGTAGAACATTATAAGATAAGTATACAAACAAAAAGAAATTTTTTTATGTTTGTCTTAATGATATGAAACTTACATTTTTGTGTTATAGACATTAGAAGTTAGACAAAGTAAAATATTTGAATGGAAATATTTTATTAGGACTTGACAATAGACTCTTGGAAAATAATATTTTTTTGGTTAACCAAGGTGATGTAGATAATTAGTGTATGCACAAAGCATGAAACTAGAGATTTGAGGTTCTAGGTGAAACAGAGGGTTTACCTAAAAGACCCAAAAAAAATGAATTTGTGTAAAATATGTGTGAAACCTACTTAGAATGTCATCAAGTATAATAACTAACTATTGTATCTATAGGAAAATGAAGTTTTATGAATTGTGTGAGTGAAAGAAAATATTAGCGGCCATAAGAGAAAACCACTATAGAGAATAAATACAATTGTTGCAGGAATTGAATGATATATAGTTCCAATGTGAATTTTTATTGGTCATAGTAGAAAATTTAGGTTTTGAAGTTATTTTAGTGTGTTGAAGTAATAATAATGAGAAAAAGTAGTAACAGGTCAGTTTATATATGTGTGTGTGTGTGTGGTGGGGGGGGGGGGGGGGGGGGTGAGGGGGGGGGGAGCGCATTTACAATAGTAATAATTTTTTTCTTAAAGTGTCGAATAGATTAGAAGGCAGATCATAGGAAGGATTCTTATAGTTAACAACCTTCAGTCTTCAATGAGAGGGTTAGGACTCAAAAAAAACAACAAGTGATCTAAGGGATCCAAAAAAATCTCAAAAACCAAAGCGCTCAAATTCTCTTTGTTACACTAAAATTTGTCACCATGACTATCTGCAGTTAGTATGGCTCCATCAACAGTCATACTATCCTCCTTGGCAAGCCTCATACCTCTGCTCTCCATGTCAAACTTCAAGAAAGAGAGAAAGTCATTAAAAACATATTTATCTCTGGGTACGCAGTTTCTCTCATCCTTACCTATGTGTACGCATCCCAAGTTCACAATACCTGCGTCCTTGCACGCTCTGTATGTAAAGGGGTGGGTGCGTACTCCTGTAAAGGTCAAAAGGCGCGAGTTTCATCCTTAAAAAGTTACTTGTGGTCATTTCTAGAGCATTCTAGAAGCTTGTTTGACGTGTATTGAGCGCCTCCAGATGGTTCATGTACCCCTATGAAAGAGGAACTTATCCCATCAAGAGAGGAGCTACCCCATCCAAAAGAGGGGCCTATCCCATTGATGTTGGACCTGATTAACTTCCTATAGAGCATTATAAATATAGGCATTGGGCCAGAGGAGGGGAGGTTGAAAGCTAAACATTCCAAAGGGTAGATGCTGCTGGAATTAGGACTTCCTCATAGAAGCTTGTGAGGAGAGATTTCCATCCTTTCTTGTTTCATTTGGAAGTGGGTGAGCATATCAAAGTAAAGCAAAAACTCTTGCTGGACCCTAGCAGGAACTTGCACAACACCAAGGCTCAGGTTGTAATGGTTTCTTTTGTTTCCTATTAATACAAATAAGTCCATTCTTCTCAACAATTTGTTATTAATAAGTTGTTTCATATACTCCTTGGTCTGTATGTTGAATATGTTTTATTTTATGAGATATTCAAGTGCTATTTAATCGTTTGATTGTTAGTGAATGCAGGTTTCGAAGTGAAGGAGGAGCTCATCCGAATCAACGAGGCTAGACTACTACAACAGCGTTGGACTACAAGTAGGATCTAAACACTGGATTTCTTGTATGGTAAATGCATGTTTGAAGGATTGCTCTTAATTGTCTTGTTTGTCACTAGAAAGTCTTAGGCTTCTAGGGAGGTTGGTTTTGTCCGCAAGATTAACTCTTTCCACATGACAATGCTGATGGAGAATACGTAGATGAAGGAGTGGTACAGGTGCTCTGCAAGTCGTTTTTCCAATCTGAACCAACAAAGACTTGTAAATTTAAAGACCTAGTTACGTTGACCTAATATGCTAGTTGCCAGTAAAGAGAATGAACAGAAGTGTGACCTGCAATGAAACCATGTATTTTAACTCATGCAACTAAGAAAACGAGAGTCTGAAATTGTAACCAACTTCTACACATGAAAATCAAACACTAGTGATTGCATGGCAAAGCAAAATCAGTGTTTTTGTGGGCAGCAAAGTCATCCTAGTCACAGCTCCTAATCCCACTAAGGGAGAGGTGAAACCACAGATGTTTGATCGCCCTTTTCTTGAAGCTTTTTCTATTAACAACCTATCAACTAGATCTGAGCATGAAAAGCTATTTTACTCATCCAAAAACAACCTAAATAACAAAACAAGATTTAAATCTAAATAGCAGATTTTATTCTAAGAATGTAGCAAAGACACATGAAAGTAACAAGGAGTACCTGGGCACTTGAGATGGGCCACCCAAGAGCTATAGCCTCCTAAGAGAGATTTAGAGCTGGTGCAAAGCTGGATTCATCTTTATTGATCAAAAGAAATGTTACATTCCAAAAAATTGTCCACAAGGAGAACTTGAAAATGTGCTAAAAGCAAAGCTAATCTACTGCCTAAAAATCGAACTACAAAATGACTAACTATTGGCTAACCAAAATGACTAACTACTAGCTATCTATTGCCTATCAAATGGCTAACCAAAATGAGGCCTTAAGCCCTCTTATTTATACAAATTGAGGACCCCAACAGTCCTCCTAAACTTTAGGGACTCGGCTGCCAAAAACTTGTAGTTAACGGAAGTCCTTCTTGACTTGCTTGGCTGCCCTTGTGCTAATTGATTTGGTGGCCCTTGAACTCCGAGCTGATGGTGGAGAATTCGAGGTAAGGGCCCATAAATGAAGGGGACACCTTCCTACAAATCCTCTCCCTTGTTCTCCCACGAATTTGGCTGCCAAGTGCTCATTAAAACCTTCAATTTTGTCTCCAAATTGACCAAAAAGGCTACACAAAGCACACATTAGACTTGTTGGCACAATGACTAACCCAATTCACTCTATTAGCATAAATATAATCAAAAACATGCAATAAAATAATGATAATGGTGGATTAAGTCGAATTAGTAGGTTGAATGAGCCTATATAATTATCCATTTTTGGGGCTCATCATCACCCCCCTACTAAAAGTGTTGCTCATCCTCTGAGCAACCAATTTATCTCCTCATCTTTGATGGCCTTGGTGGCCTCCCTGTCATGCCAAGCTTCTGAAGTGATGTCCTCTTCTCTGTCATGAAACCATGCTTTTCTCTCTACTTCTTTCCACTGCCTGTGCTCCTTTTCTTGTAGCACTTTTGTTAATGCCTCAACCTTAGCCTACGGCTTTTTCCTCTCTCTATTGTTCATCTTGTCTTTCCTTCTTCCTGTGATTGTTTGGCCACCCTTTTCCTCCAATTTCTTGGTCTCTCTTAGCTTAGCTCGAGTTTTCTGTAGAGAATTCTCAGCTTCCTGTAGAACTGTCTCAGCTTCCTGTAGAACTGTCTATGAGTCCATCATCTTAATTTGCTCTTTCTAGGTGAAGGCTTTTGGCTTCCTCATTCATAGATGATGGATCTCTTTGAAGTAGGCTCCTCCTTTTATTTAGCTTTTGTGTCCTTAATGACAATTTTCTTCTTTGACTGTGGTTTGGGCCTGCCAGTTCTTATCTGCATGCTCTTTCTTGCCTTAAAATATAGTGGAAGCTCCCTCTTTCACTTCTTCTTCAGCTTGGGAGAGGTACTTAGGGCGACCAGCACAGCTTCTGCCTCCCTAGCTAGGATTTCAGCCGATTTCTCCTTCTGCTACCCTTTCCCCAGACTTCCTGTAGAAAGTCCTGTAGTGGCTGTTTTTTGTCTTCCTGTAGAAACAGTTCTCTGTCTTCCTGTAGAAACAGTCTGCTAGCTTCCTGTAGAACCTGTTTTCTCTGATTTGGCTTGCTTGGCTGGGGGTGCCTTCTCCTTGACTTGTGTTGTGGTTGCCTTCGGTGTGTCCCTACTTGTTTGTACTTTTTTTTAGTCCTCTCTGCCCTAATTTGCAACTGTTTCTCCCTTGGCATTTGTGTTTTTATTTTACTCCCAGCTTTGGTATGATTTTGCAAGTATATTCAATCAGATGGTGGCAATGGTGGTGAAAGGAGATGAAACCAGTGGAGGATGGAAGAAAAGAGTAGTTGCATGCCTCCTCAACGGACTTCAAGCTTCAAATCCCTCTTCATAATCGATTCTGACCTGCCCAAAAGGCTCTACAAGATGTTTTTGGTAAAAATACAGAACTTCCTGTAGAAAGTCTTGTAGCTTCCTGTAGAACTGTCTATGAGTCCATCATCTTAATTTGCTCTTTCTAGGTGAAGGATTTTGGCTTCCTCATTCATATATGATGGATCTCTTTGAAGTAGGCTCCTCCTTTTATTTAGCGTTTGTGTCCTTAATGACAATTTGGTCCTTTGACTGTGTTTGGGTCTGCCAGTTCTTATATGCATGCCCTTTATTGCCTTAAAATATAGTGGAAGCTCCCTCTTTCACTTCTCCTTCAGCTTGGGAGAGGTACTTAGGGCAGCCAGCACAGCTACTACCTCTCGAGCTAGGATTTCGGCCGATTTCTCCTTCTGCTGCCCTTTCCCCAAACTTCCTGTAGAAAGTCCTGTAGTGGATGTTTTCTGTCTTCCTGTAGAAACAGTTCTCTGCTTCCCGTAGAAACAGTCTGCTAGCTTCCTATAGAACCAGTTTTCTCTGATTTGGCTTGCTTGGCTAGGGGTGCCTTCTCCTTGACCTATGTTGTGGTTGCCTTGTGTGTGTCCCTACTTGTTTGTACTCTTTTTTAGTCCTCTCTGCCCTAATTTGCAACCGTTTCTCCCTTGGCATTTGTGTTTTTATTTTACTCCCAGCTTTGGTATGATTTTGCAAGTATATTCAATTAGATGGTGGAAATGGTGGTGAAAAGGAGATGAAACCAGTGAAGGATGGAAGAAAAAACATTGCAGGAGGACTTCTGAATCCTTGAAGAAGCTACCATGCTCGCCAAACCACCTTTTTGAAATCCATTTCTAGCTTCCTACAATTTCTACAGGAACTTCTTGTAGAAGCACAATGTAGAAGCACAATGAGGTGGAAAAATGATGGAGAAAGGCGAGGGATGGACACAGAGGTGCTTGTAGGCCTAACCAACAAATTCCCACCATCAGATTCCCTTTTAAAATTGAATTTGGTTCGTCCAAAGGTTCTACAGGATGTTTCCTGTAGAAAACACAGAATTTCCTGTAGAAGCCACAGTTTTCATAAAAGAAGCACAATGAGGTGGAAAAGATGATGGAAAAGGGTGAGGAATGGGAACATGGATGCTTGCAGGCATAACCAATAGATTCCAAGCTTTAGATCCCCTTCCAAAATCGAATCTGGCTCGCTTGAAGGTTCTACAGGATGTTTCCTGTAGAAATATAGAACTTCCTCTAGATGGCACAAAAATTTCTTTGTCTTTGTTTTGAGTGATCCTCCTGACCTGAAACGTCCTTGCTGCAACCTACAATTATTCAATGCAAATTAGGTTTATTTTTTTCTCTTTTTTTCTTCTTTTTTCTCTTTTTTCTCTTCTTTTTGAAAACAACTAGGGCGCCTCATGGAGGTTTTCACCCTAATTGCCTGCCCTAAGCGCCTCCAAGGGAGGTTTTCTCCCAAAGATCTTATTCTTTTTTTCTTTTCTATTTTTTGTTTCCAACCCATTGACCGCCTCATGGAGGTTTTCAATCAATGAGCCAATCTAAGGCCCCTCCAGAGGAGGTTTTCACACTTAGATTTTTCCTTTCATTCCATTTTTTCTTTTTTTTTTTTTTTTTTTTTTTTTTTTTTTTTTTTTTTTTTTTTTTTTTTTTTCTACCTACCCTACTTGAAAACAAAATCATTCTCAAGTATAAGAATACTTCCAATGGAGCCATGTGCACATCGAGATTAGAGACAAAATTATGTAATGGCTTGAAATGCATGCTTTGAGAGCTATCTGGATTTCAGAGACCAAATTATTTGACTTTGAAGGGATCAAACATTGTTGAAGAAGAGAGTACTGCTACAACTTAGTGACCGTCTGAAACCATATCTCAATATAGCTCTTATATCCTTGGTCCTTTTGCTGATCTAGATCATTCTTTAGATCTTCTTCTATCATGAATTTCTCGTCTTCCTCTCTTTGCTGATTTTTCTCTTGAAGACATGGAGGATTTGATCGTAACCATGAGGGAGCACTCTCAATCTCTGATTTTGATGTCTTCTCTTCATCAAGTGCGGCCCATGGTTCTTTGCTATCCTCTTTTGAATCTTCTTTTACTGGATGTGGTCCTTCAATGCTTTCAAGATAATCTCTTTTTTGCAACACTCTTCCTGAGCTTTGGTGAAGATCATTGAGCTCAAGAGGAGTCATTTGGACATGGTGTGCCTCGGCTTTGCAATTGGATTGAGCTACTCCATTGTATGGTTTTGGGAATGGTGGTATGGGTAGCTGAGTGGAGGTGTGTATTTGAGATGGATGTGGATGGGGTTGTGGTGGGGCAGGCATTTGGGGTTGCCTTGGTGGAGCAGGAGGCGATGGTTGTGGATGAGCAGGCGGTGGAGGAAAATGAGTGAGAGGAGTGTTGTATTGGGGCCTCCACCCCTGATGAGGTGCATTCCACTGAGGTTGTGGCTGAGCATAAGAGTGAAACGAATGAGTAGATGGTTGGGAATAATATGGATCTCTGAAAGAAGGAGGAGGAGGTGTGAACCAGGAAGGATGAGCAGGGGGACCCCAAGAAGGCATGGAAGTGGCTTGATCAGGGTCATAATAGGTCTGGGATGTCCCTTGTATTTCCTGCTGGTAGGGTATGGGTCCATATGGCCTCCTTTGGTTCATATAATAGAGTGGTTCAGTGACTTCTTTAGCCCTTTGATATGCAGCTTTGATTCCAGGCAAGGAAGGGCACTGATTCGTAGGATGGTATTCTTCACAGATGAAACACACTTCCAGAGAGTGCATTGGACATTCATGCCTAGGATGCTTTCTAGTGCACCTAGGAAAAAATATGTCCAAAAACCTCTTGGCTTCCTCTTGCTTCCTTTGGATCTGCAAGGTATCCAGTTGCATGGCAAGAAACGACCTCATATCACTCTTGAAATATTCCATATGATTTGCAAATTCATTCTCGGACAAGGCACTGCTCCAAAGATTTCTGCTTGTAGCCATTTTCTCCAGAGGAATGTTTTCTTCTTCTTCTCCCCTAGAGGTTCTTCAAATATGTCTTGTTGTCCACCTAAGGGTTATTTAATCACAGCCATTGAAGAAGAGGGAAGGTTGGCTGTGTGAAGTAGTGGGGGTGTTGTGCAATCATTTTTCTAACTTATCTCTACTCCTACAAGGCATGAAAGAAAATATTTTTGGTTGATTTTTGTATTTTTCTTCTTGTACCGGCAAAAATAAAATAGATTGAACTACAACTAACTATCTTACTGAAATGAAAATGTGGAATTGAAATGAAAGCAGGAAAGGACTAATCTATTTTTATCAAATGAAATTGTAGGAATGAAATGCTAAGCTACGGTTGCAGAATTGAAATGATAATCTATGCTTGCAGAATTGAAATTGTGGAATTGAAATTATAATCTATGAAAGCAAGAAATGTCTACTCTACTTTTGTGGAAATGAAATTGCAAAATGGAAATGAAATAAACTATTTAGCAGAAGGTTGTAGTAGAAAATAGAAGAATAGCACCAATCACCAATACTCTGACGCTTCCCCGGCAACAGCGCCAAAAAGATGGTGGGCCCCAGTATTGCAGCAATAATGCAGAAACTCCTAGGACTCCCTTCTTTAATTTTATCAACCCAGTAGTTCGTAACAAACTTGGAAGCGACGGTGCTGTATGCACAAGTACTAGCTCTTGCCGCAGCTGTCACTTGTTCAGCTGGCACAAGTCCGCTAGGGGCTTAAGCCAACTTCTATGAGCTCTGACAAGAAGCTTTTTAACTGATGGATGAAAGCTAACTCAAAGGAAGCTAATCTACTTGCAAAAAGAAACTGAAAGCCAAAAAGAAACGCAAACCCTAGCAAACCCTAATTCTACCAGCTAGTCCTACTGATGCAAGAATGAGAATGCAAAATACTGAATGAGATGCCATTGAATTCTAAGAAGATGAAATGCATGTATCTAAGCTATTTCTACAACAAAATTTGAAAGAACCATCTTTTTTTATTTTTGAATAAGTTGTTAGAATTATCATGCATGTGCTTTTAATTGGCCTTTGACTGTGCAGAGGTGGATTGGCGAGAGAAAATTCTTGGAAAATCTTGGGAAGGTTCAGAAAGGGTCTAAGGAGTCCCTAAAGCTCTTCCCCAAAGTCTCACAAGGTTTGGCTACCAGGAAACCTCACTTATGAGCTTCTACAGGAAGTCTGCAGGGGTTCTACAGGAAACTTCAGGATTTCTACAAGAAACTCCAGAATTTCTACAGGAAACTTGGAAGTCAGTTTTTAGGAGGTGGATGAGTGAGGGAAGGTGCATGGATGGATCTGGAGGTAGGCTAGGGGTCTAACAATGGCCTAAGGACTGGTGGGTGGAGTGGTGAGGAGGTGTAGAAGGCTGACTCGGCTTGAAGAAGGCTAAGGCAATGATTGCACAAAAACTATGGTTATGTGAGCAAATGTGGCAAACATGAAGTAAGGATTCTAAGTAGAGGGTGGAGTGGATGGTGCTGATGGAGAATAAGTAGATGAAGGAGTGGTATAGTTGCTCTGCAAGTCGTTTTTCCAATTTGAACCAATAAAGACTTGTAAATTTAAAGACCTAGTTACGTTGACCTAATATGCTAACTGCCAGTAAAGAGAATGAACAGAAGTGTGACCTGCAATGAAACCATGTATTTTAACTCATGCAACTAAGAAAGCAAGAGTCTGAACTTGTAACCAACTTCTACACATGAAAATCAAACACTAGTGATTGCATGGCAAAGCAAAATCAGTGTTTTTGTGGGCAGCAAAGTCATCCTAGTCACAGCTCCTGATCCCACTAAGGGATAGGTGAAACCACAGATGTTTGATGGCCCTTTTCTTGAAGATTTTTCTGTTAACAACCTATCAACTAGATCTGAGCATGAAAATCTATTTTACTCATCCAAAAACAACCCAAGTAACAAAATAAGATTTAAATCTAAATAGCAGATTTTATTCTAAGAATGCAGCAAAGACACATGAAAGTAAACAAAGGAGGTACTGGGCACTTGAGATGGGCCCAACCCTAAGAGCTACAGCCTCCTAAGAGAGATTTAGAGTTGGTGCAAAGTTGGATTCATCTTTATTGATAAAAAAAAATGTTACATTCCAAAAAACTGTCCACAAGGAGAACTTGAAAATGTGCTAAAAGCAAAGCTAATCTACTGCCTAAAAATCGAACTACAAAATGACTAACTATTGGCTAACCAAAATGACTAACTACTAGCTATATACGAGCTATCAAATGGCTAACCAAAATGAGGCACTAAGCCCTCTTATTTATACAAATTGAGGACCCCAACAGTCCTCCTAAACTTTAAGGACTCGGCTGCCAAAAACTTGTAGTTAACAGCAGTCCTACTTGACTTGCTTGGCTGCCCTTGTGCTAATTGATTTGGTGGCCCTTGAAATCCGAGATGATGGTGGAGAATTCGAGGTAAGGGCCCATAAATGAAGGGGACACCTTCCTACAAATACTCTCCCTTATTCTCCCATGAATTTGGTTGCCAAGTACTCATTAAAACCTTCAATTTTGTCTCCAAATTGACCAAAAAGGCTACACAAAGCACACATTAGACTTGTTGGCATAATGACTAACCCAATTCACTCTATTAGCATAAATATAATAAAAAACATGCAATAAACTAATGAGAATGGTGGATTAAGTCGAATTAGTAGGTTGAATGAGCCCATATAATTATCCATTTTTGGGGCTCATCACTATGTCATGGGAGCAATTCATATGACTAGCACATTGTCACTGGAATTAATTATATCACTGGCCCTTGTTACCAGTCCTTTCTTGACACATCACATTAGGTACATCATACAAAGGTATATCACTTCTTCCCTCTATTTAACAATAATGGAAATTAATATGGTATCTCTTTAGACGGTCGAGGACAGACGTCATATTAAACTCTGGGGAGAGAACGAATCATTTCGTAATCTATGATCTAAAATTTAAATATGGTAATTATTATTAAAACTTTTTCATCATTATCCCTTTATTTTGATAATGCCAAGAATTAGTACACATTTAATGCTAGATCTCCATGATCCAGGCCAATAATTAAATGATACTGTTTGTAGTACGATCTTCCCTAATCCTAAATCCTCATTTTATTTCCTGTTTGACTACCCTAACATCAACCTCAGTGAAGCATTGCACTTTCATTCCAAAATTCTTAGAGAAGAGTAGAGTATAGAGTGTTGTGATAGAGATGGGAGGAGTAAGAGTTCGACAAGGGCCCAATTTGGCAGAAGCATTGGAGAATTTCCCTATGGCAAGCCAGGTCTTTAAGGAAGTGGGTTGGTTCGAGTTTTTCAAACAACTCAAGGGATCAAAGGAGCTGGTGACCATGTAATTCGCACGAAACCTCAATAAAACCTAGACGAAAGTTCAAGGGTTAAATCTAGAAGTCATAGAAGAAGTGATTTCCCTTGTGACATCACTACAGACTGTGGGGAAATGGTGGTTCGGCAGAAAAATAAATGACCCCTCTCTTAAGGTAGAACTCCTTCGAGGAGAGGAACAATTGGAGAAGAAGGGTAGGAGAATTAATAGATTGTCACTCCCTCAATTGTGGGGATATGTTTCCCTGTACATTATCAAGTACATTACCTGTGAAAGAAGGGCAATGATTGTTTTCAACTACCATTTTTCACTGCTAAACCACCTACGACACAAGCAGTTGGTTAAGCTTCCATATTTCTTGTTAGAAAACATCAAGCACATGTCTGCGACTATAAAAACTATTGCACACCCAAAAACTTGTGTTACCAATGATGGTCTTATCAAATTGATCGTACTAGATGCATTTGAATGACAAGGTGGTAGCTGGGAAGAATTTATGAGTAGAAAGAAAAGGACCTCTAGTAGGAGGTAGAATGAAATCCCTGATGCCCCAAAGGAAGTAAGCAAGACTAGAGAACGAGGCCAATATTCAGAGGGTAGGATCAAGAAAATATCATTGTAGAAGCCAATAGGTGATAGGATACCAAAGAAAATGATAAAAGTTTGCTCACAGTCAAAACCTTCACCTTCATCTAGCAAAGAATTGAGAAGGGACACGAGGAAGTAGAACAAAAGGGAACAACCCCATCAGGAAGAACACCCTCTGCTAGGGAAGGAAGAGACTCAGTTTTTGTTGCTTAAAATAAAAAATTTAGAAGAAGAAAATGAAAAATTAAGGTAGCAATTAGAAGGAAGAAGAGAAAAATTAAGGGTCCTAGGCTTGGATACCTTGGCAGAAGTAATGGAAAAATGAGGGTGGATTCTGCACGAGGTCATATGTGTGTGGCATGCACCATAAACCTAGTAGAAACCCAATACAAATTTTGTGTTGTGAGCACCATCTCGATGGAAACTCAAACCGAGCCCTGGGAAGTTGTTACACAAGAGCCCATTGACGACAATGTTGATACACATGAGCCCATTGACGACGATGTTGATACACAAGAACTAGTAGCTGAAATGAAGCATCCCATAGGTAGCGACCCAAGAGTTGATACACAAGCACTTGTCGACGACACTGTTGCTACACAAAAACCAACAGTAGAGGGAGAAGCTACCCAGGGACGAAAAAAAGAGGCTATTACACGAGAACCTATTAATGATGCTACTGTTATGCAAGAGCCAGTAGACAAAATGAAGCAACTCAAACCTTGGGATGTTGTTACACCCCCAAGTGATATTGCATGTGAAGGAACACAGGGTCCTGAAGCAGGATGTTGTTTGAAGAAAATTTTATTGATATCAAAGTTGTAGAAGTGGAAACAACAGGCACTATTATTTCACGAAGGGGTGATCTCACTGGCAGCACACCAGTAAGTAGTAAACTTGCTCAAGGAGAAATGGGATGAGAAGGAATTGGCAGAAAAGTGGGAAAGATGGGGAAAATAGTTAGCTATGAAGAAAAAAGAAGAGAAGTTGTAGTTGTTTTAGTAGCAAGTTCGAGATTTACCGAATGATAAGCACAAGCTGCATGAGCTCGCCCTAAAATTTTTATGGCGTAGAAGACCCTCCCCATCCTACCTAGTTTTTCTTTGGGAACAAATCTTTTTGTTTCAGTTGAAAGCAGTCTATGAAAATAGACTGTATTCGGGTAATTCTACCCAAAAAAATTTGGAAGTTTTTCGTGCCTGTGATTTCCATGATCAAATCTTGTTTTGCGAGATTTTCCTTCATAATATAATTTGTGAGCATGCTAGTACACACATGGTTGCGTGTGTTATTTATTACATGGGTGATCTTCAGTTGCATGCCTTTATTTGTTTCATCAAAAATAAGATAGAATGGCATGTGGCTATGATGTTAGGAGACGCGAATGAGGAGAAGGAAACATTAATGATCCAGGCTTAACCGGGTATGGACATAGAATTAAGACGATTTTTTAGGAAATTTTGTAGTATTTTGAATGTTAGGGAACATCTAACCATATATAGGAGAAGAATTGTGAAGCTGTGCCTCAACATTTTTGTGCATATGAAGAGTTGTGCACTAGAAGGGTGTCATAAATTCACAAAGGTTAGTAGTGTAGGACTACAAGAGAGTGACCCATTTGGTTTTCAAAACTTCATGGTTGTTGTTGCACAGGTCCCAGAGTATGCCTGGTTGTGGATCTATTGGGTGCCTTGTAGATAGGACTCAAGTTTAAGTATCCATTGATTTGGCCGCTAGTGGAGGATTACCAGCCTCAGTGTGAACTGTGTGATTATGAGGAGGAATCTTGGCCACATCAGCTGATGGCTTGTTGGTTTTGGGGGGCCTGACCCAGGTTCAGTTTTAGTTAGCCAAATAAATCCCTACACTACCGGCCCTTTCAGCATCAACCCCTAGAGCACGGACTGAAGTCTCACCCTAAGTAGTATGGTGGGATGCTGGAACCAAGTTTCCGCACCCTGAGATGGCCGTGATGTCGGTTTATACCCTCTGTTCCTACTCTCATGTAGGTCACTAATACTTAGGGCTCCGTCAATCTACCCTTTATTTTGCACTTCAGTACCTCCAAGAAGGTGTGTGATTGACCTTTGCACAGCCTTCACCTGCGATCCAAGTACCTCTGCGCTGCTATGGTAGCATATTGTATAGGTTACCAAGTTATCTTAAGTGTTTTACTTATCATACTAATCAACCACAGTTATCTTCGCGTATACTGATATCCTTACTTGTGTTTAATTAACCAATATAGTCACATACATTTGTGCTTGACATGAACATTATAAATTGAACCCAAAATGCAATATAACTAGATGCATTAACAAGAAATAAATATAAATAATTTGTAGAATACTTCTCTTTATTAATATCTTTAGATTAATATAGGCTCTATCTACCCTGTGCACACAGCTGCAGGGGTCCACGCACTTAGCTACGAACTTTCACCCTAGGCCTCTACGCACTCAACTACAAAGCCTCTACCTACACTAAGACCCGAAACACTTAGAATTATCTACCAAGACTCCAAAACTTGTCTACCAACTACTTAGAGCTTACTTACTTAGCTCCTTTTTATACAATCCCATGGTCTATGGACCATGGGTGGGTCTTTATAGCCAAATTTACACATTACAAAATAAGGGTGAACAACCCTTTATGACTCTTGACACCTTTGCGCTCCACGACCACAAAATGCATAGAATTTACAACTTTATTACAAAATTTGTCCCAAAATATGGGATTTTAGCCCCAAAACTCTCCTTGGGGGGACCCATTCCCAACAGGCCCCCAACACAAACATGGTGACTTGCCCTCGAGTCACTCTACAGGCATGGAGATCTTGGTGTGAAGACCTCCCATCTCGACCTATATGACGAAAACCTTGGTAGTGCACTATGTGGCTACTTGCTTCGCTTCTTCAACCAACTACTCGGTCGTTAGACTTGAACTGTAAGCCTGAAGCTTTTATTGAGTCGCTTGCAGATGAGCAAGCTTGCCTTCAATAGAGGTTGTGACTAAAGAAGCCTCATCCAACCAGGGCTTCAAGCTCACCTTCAGCACCACCTCTTTGTGATACAATGCATCTACCTTATACTTCGTCATAGTGCTGCTGCAATTCTCGCACTTTTGTCTCCAGCTGTTGTACATTAGGGTCCTCTTGCAGGCTTATCAGCACCTCAAATGACTATTCAAAAAGTTGTGTATAGTCTTCTACTACACTGTCTACTACCATTATCGCCTCTATGACAGTGGTTGCACGCTGCTCCTTTACTCTGGAAGAGTTAAAGGTTGGGCCTTCGACCATAAATCTGCAATATGTAGGATCTAAACCTTAGCCAAGTCTGTGTGAGCATCACACACCCCTGTAGCATGCTTACAAACATGCACCTCGACCAGTTATTCCTCAGGAATGGCTAACTCTAGGACCATTCAACATGCATCCTCCACGAATTGAATTACACGCTTATTTTGGTTGGTTACCTTAGTCACAATGGCGATGGAAGAGTCTCACTATAGGGCCATCTGTTCATTATTAATATTCTGTTCACTGATCACCTGCAAAGCGCAATGTTCGCAGGCCCTTAGCTCTGCGATCACTCCATCCTGCAATAGGCGGAGCTCCTTGCTAGGGCGCGCTGTTAATCAATTTCACTCCCTTGAGGGTGCTGAGAGTGTGCCTGTTAGCTTCCTTCTCTGTGGTCAGTGCTCCATCCGGAAACACTATCATGCGGGAGACCATTGCACGCAGCATCTCAACAGCTTTTGGGGTACCGATAGTGAGGCTGGTGGACACCATGATAGCCTGTGATGCACAAGTCCATAGCTCCTAAAGAACTGTCTAAATGGCCCCTAATAGTAGTTGTTGCTGCTGTTTGAATTGTTGTAGTGCCTCCGCAGTGAAATCCCGCATCGTGTGTCCAATGTCATGCAAATCTCCCTCTATGAGGGTCATTGGGTCCAATGATACCTTACTGCCCTTGGATTTCTTCCTCGGCCCACTTTTTCTTGTTCCCTTGGATGCTTGATGTGGTCTGACATCATCTATGGTTCCATGCAATGCTGCTCTATTTTCTCGTTTGTTTCTTCCTCTGTCTCGGGTGATGATGACCTTGCACCTTTGTCAGAGCCACGCTTTGTTTCTCCTATTTGCATTTCTGCTTGCTGGGTGGCATCGCGCTCCACCTAGACCTTGTTAGCGGCCTCCTTCTTCCTTTTCTTGGCTAGCCACATCATTTTGAGCTTAGCCTCCTCATTTTTCCGTTGCTCAGTAGACTTGCTCGACCCCACCATCAAGTCTGAGGTAGTGCACCACTCTACCAGCCAATGATCAAGTATGGCATAAATTGCATTGTTCATTGCTAATTAAGGCAATTCATACCATGTCTGCTTAGGGTCCTTTCGTGCCCTGATTGACACATGGTGAATGCCTGCCTTGAACTTTGTGTACCCTTACAGGCTAGAAAACACAGTAGGTGACAACCATAGCTTGTGATTGATAGCCATGTGGATGTTCATTTCCATCAATATCCAGAAGATCTTGCTATACTTGACATGTTGAGCATCCTTGGTTGCCCACAATGAAGTGTACTTTGTTGCCTCTGGCAGGTCCAGCATGACCAAGGGGAATTGACTGTCTTCCGGGAGCTTCTAGGCTACCAGCACAACAAACAACAAGAGCCATGCATAGTGGAAGGTCTTGTTAAGCTCATGTGCCTCACGATAGTTTGCAAGGAACTCACCGTAGAGATAACACAACCAATTTAACTAGACTCCTTCGGTGCTTTGAGTTGCTAGCGTGACAACTGGTGTTGACACTTCATCTTCGCGACACTTTCTCATAACCCTTCCTGCCAAAATCTGCGTGGCCACCTTGACCACAAGGTTGCAGATACTTGAGATGGCATAGCCTTGTGACTGCTTCACAAGCTTGAATTTCTCCTTCATGGCCTACATGAGGGTCATCTCACCACCTTTTCCACCAAACATCATGGTTGGCTTTTCCCTTGTGTAGGGCAGCCGCGTGATCTTATCGATCAATCTGTCAGTAATGGATATTGGCTCCTCTAGCCATAGACACCCATCGTGCACCAAGCATAGCAACTGCTTGATGACCAATACTATAATGGGGGTGTGATTGTAGTGCAACACCCATAGCAGGTTGAGTAGACCTGCCTTGTCTACTCCCTTGAGCCACTTCCATGGTTCTAATACAGACATCCCGGTGGTTGTGTCACATTAGCTTTTATGTCACCAAGTGCAGGAACTTCTCATGGTCAGCTAAGTCCCAATATTCTAGTTTTAACATAGGAACCCACCCCAAGCGTGGTCCCTCAAAGGCAATCTCATATGGTAGTAGCAAGGTGTGTAAGACGACCTTTCTCTCGTTAATGTCCTTTGGCACCTTGGTCTTGCCCTTGCACGGAGGGACATACTCAGGAAACTTCATGATGGGGTAAACTTCCTCCACTTCTACCCCCAAATCCTCATCATCCATTGGGATGTCCTCAATTTCTTCCTCCTTCAGCTCTAGGTTAATGATTTTTCCCTTTTCCTATGCGGGGCACTTGTCCTTCCACGGTGCATTTCTTTTAGGCAAAGTGCACACCATTATTGTAGCCTACTTTCCCTTCTTATCCTTCGCACTCTCCTTGGCTAGGGTTGGCTTCAGTCTAGGTGTTTGTGGTGATTTGGGAACTTCAACTAATACCTCTAGAGTAGCTCCCTCTACCTCCCTAACAACCCCTGGCACATCCCCCTTAGCTATCATTGCTTCAATGTTCATAGCTTCTGCAAGCATCGACATGATGCTATGCAACAAATCCTGTGTCTCCTTTGGAAACGTCTCAAATACTAAAAGTTCTAGAAAATATTCATAGTTTTCATGGTTCATGTGCACCTGAGAGCTCAACAACTCAATTCTCAAAATTTGAAGTGATTTTCGTTGGGAAGCCACCTATAATTTATAGGCACTTTCAAGTCCAAACCCGACCGTCCCCCCCAAAATTGGTTTATTAATTCCGGATTGGCAGTAGATTCCAAGGATATTACCAATAAATTTCATCTTAAATGCTTGTCGCTCACTCCATTTGGTTGCATTATTATCATCAAATCATGAACAATGACTTTAACGATTACTTTCGAGCTGACCTGCACGATTTCTTCCTGGGTAGTGAAACTCTCTTTCTGCTGTCGTGAACCCTGTGACATTTCCTTGTTCTGCAAAATCCTCCATTCATGCAGTTCCCCAACTTAGGTAGTTTAGTTTATAGTCCCACACCTCCTTTCAGCTGCCTGGAGTGCTAAGACTATGCTACCCTCATATAGTCACATGGCCTGATCACCAGTGGCTTCAATCGGCTTCCATTCACCTTTCCAAGGAAGGGATCTCCATTCAATTTAACCAACTGAACTACTTCGTCATCGGTAATCTCCTTAACATCATGGGTCCCTAGCTATTGCATTCTGAACATCCCTAGAAATTTATCAAAATTATTGTCATACAACAAAACTAGATCATTTACCTTAAATGTGTGCAGCTTAATGTGTCGATCATGCCATGCTTTCTCATGTTGCTTTTGCATCTGTTGGTTAAATCCAGCTAGAAATCTCTCTTCTTCAATCTTAGCTAGCTACATGAGCCTCTCTTCTAGGGATTTGTGATCCATCATACCCATGAGTGCCACTATGCGTAGACTAGGCACAATGTATTCTTTTATCACTCCTCCAGATCTCGAAGGCTGAGGAAGAGTCCGGTTGAGGTAACCACAAACCAATATTTTAGCTTGGTAGCTAGCCCTACCAAGCCAGAGAGAGCTCTCTCCAAAGGATCATAGCCAAGAGGGCTAGATAGATTATATTTTTAGGCTAGATGTAAAGTGCAGGGGATTATTTGATTTGATTTTGGTTGCGTAGTCACAAGGATGGTAATTTAGGTCAGGGAAAATGAGATATGACTGCAGATATTCAAAGGGGCAAGGTAGGTATGAATCTGAAAACTTAAAAGGTGATTTAATGAGATGGCTTAAGACTAATGAGGAGTTAGGAGGAGCATAAGAGATGTATTCTTCCTAAACTGATGAAAAATGGATCAAGTATGATATATTGCCCAAAATAGAGCATGAGAAAACATGTATTCTGCCTATCAACTTGTAAATTACCATATAACATAAATGAAATGGTTTATGAACTAATAAAACATTCATACAAATTATCACAAAGAATAAATAATGCTAAAAATTTGTACCACATATATCCCAGAGAAATAGTTACAACTCATCTATTGAAAATTGCCAAAATCTGATACAATAGTCTCTGATGACCAGTATAGCATCCCTACCGAATCAAACTTGTAAAATGACTAAGAAAATACGTAATATAGGCCAAAAACCAACTCATCCTAGGCTCAAGGGTTGAATCCATGAGTGGAGGATCAAGTGCAAGAAAGGATGAACTGATAGCTAGAGTGTAGAATGGTCAAAAGTGACTCATCCCTCACTCTAGCAAACTGATTCATTACATGCCACATAGGCCATCTAACTAATGTATCTATCCTAGATAAAAGTAAAAAAATAATAATCACATTATCTAGATTAATTACATGGGTAAAACTTGAATTTCCTGTAGATAAAAGTCAACTTGGAATGAAACAGTGAAAATTGTGGAAAATTGTCAAACGCGGAGCGACCTGGTTAAACACGCAGTGACCGTGATCAAACACGTAGCATCCTCTTTAAATTGACTTCTGACTACCTTCTCAATGTCTAAATCTAGCTTAGGATAGCTCATTGGAAAGGTTATCCTATCTAGTTTACAAAAATTCCTATGGTTTTAAAACAGGAGCCATTTACCCCTCCAAAGTTGCAATCTCCCAAGACTACTCAAACACGCAGCAACCAGGCCAAAAAAAAGGGAGAAAGGTGATTTGTTTCTAATTTTTTACCCTTTTGGCTAACCAGTTTCGCTCCAAATTCTTAGAAACTATATAGGGTTCATGTCCTCATCATTATAAATCCAAAAATTCCAACCATTTTCTCATTGGATTCTCTAAACAAGAGCGCAATGTCCAAGGTATTGCACATTTGACCGTTTCGCTATCAAGAGCGCCCTCACAATGTCAAACGCACAATTCCATCTTCATGTCTTCTTTTGAAGGCCTTCCTGATGTCCAAATTTTCTCCAATATAGCTATTTAGAAATCCCTTCGAGTTGAATATCAAGATATACCTTTATTTTTCAATTTGAAGGTCATTTTTCCTTGTCAAAATGCCAATCTCCCAATACTGGTAAACGCGCAGCGACCTCAGTGCAAAAATGAAGTGTTCTTTTGCAAGAAACTTTTGTAGGTATTAATCAACTCCAAATTTAGTGCATTATATCTCATTGGAAATATATTTTTTTTTAGTTATCATTTGACTCATCAAGAAAGTCATTTGGACACTCCAGATAGAATAAAAAGTGACTTGTCCAAAGTCACTGTAGAAGTTAAGCAACTCTCTTGTAGCAACTGCATTTTTTACATTTCTCTAAAACCATGACACTTGTGTAAAACCTGAATGAGTATTTTCATCCGTGGCCTAATATAGAGAAGAAATTTTCTCAGTTTTTCCAAATTCATCCCTGTTTGGTCTGAAACAAAGTTTGAAGAAAAACCAGCCCTATGTGTGGCAAATGATTTGTCCCTTGGAATGACTTCTTGAAAAATGATTGAGACATGATTTCCATGAGTTTGGAATGGTGTCATACGAGTTGAAATTACCTCCCTTATTCCTCCTCTACCCAGATGCCTCTGATTCCATATCTAACCCTAGCTCTGTGGGAGAGGAAATTAGGGTTTAGTGTAGGCAAAACAGGGGATTTGGGAAATTTATAGGAATGAAGGGAAATAAAGGGAATAGGGTTCTTATAAATTTTTATGAAGATTTTTGGAGGTAGGGAGGGATGTTAGGAAGTAGGGGAAACTAGAATTTCAAGGATTGAGTGAGAGTAAGGGGTCCAAATGGGAAAAGAATAGGCCTAGTCTAGAAAAGCGCCAAAAGCATACCAATAGGCTAGGGTTTATAGAAAAATTATGATTTTGAGGGATAGGAGTGATGGGAAGTGCTTAGGAAGGTATATTAAGGATAGGGGAAGCTGTAACAACATCATGATAAAGTTTTGTTGATTATTTAAACATGGATGTCATGAAACCAAGAAAAATGCCCTCAAAACCCTAAGAGAGGGAAATGAGAGGAATGGGCATGGGAAAAGGTCAAGGGAGTTAGATGGAGTGTAGGTAAGTGAGATATTGATGGATAAGAGTGCAAATGAGCCTTCCCTTGGTCTTTTATGACCTTTATATCTTGTTTAGATTTTCAAAATTAGTCTTGCGACCCAATTTTTCTTTCTTAAACTTGACTTGTCTTTTACAATTTACCTTTGAACTAAATTTTCTAATTTGATATTCTTGGTGGATTTGGAAACATAATGACTATGAAACTCTTCCTTTTGGATGATGGAACTTTGAACTTACAAAACTTGGAACCATGAGAATTATTACGTATTAAAACTATAAAATTACATTTTTACTTGAATATTCAAATTACAAACTATTTTGTTGATGAAATCTTGTTTAATCTTACTCCTTCACTTGTTGGTCCTTTACACAGGAGAAGATGTTTTAGTGGACCTTGGAAACCCTAAGACCTAACAGAGACTTTGAATGGTTGTGACCATGATTAAAATGATTGTCATGATGAATACAAGTCATGACTAATGTTATACTTCAGCAAAAGGTGAAATGAGCCAGCAAGGGATAAATTTCTAAAAGGAGTAAAGGAAACCCTAATTCAACCTTCAGTGACGAAATTTTTGCATGATGGCCTAGTGGAATGACAAAAATTTCAAACAGGACTCTAATATGATATAAAAGAGAGATTTTGATCACTGGTGGCAATATGCAAACACTGACTCTAACATTGGCCTTATTTGGGAATGGTAGCTCCTTGGAGGTGCCAAGAACAACATAGACCAAGTAGCCTTACCATATGGGCCAATACAGTAAAAAAACTGAAAACTAACTTGAAACTGACTCAAAACTTACTTAATTGAAACAAGTACTTACAAAGATTATTAATGGCAGCAGACCATCAAGATTTGAGGGCTTCAAATCCTGATGACTACCACCTACCTACTGAAGAAATATGTACAATCATGTGAAGTGAGCCTTCCAATGTAAACATTCTAGTAGATGGCTACTTACTGAAATTTTGTTCTCACTTTCCTCGAGCAGGCAGAATGATGTACATGTAGGCAACTCACAATAACAACTGAAACCAAGGTTTATGTTAACAAACCAGACAAGATTCATCTTTTGTAATGCTTGCAGAAGGCTATCGAAGGGATCTTCAAAATCCTGAAGCATTACCTTGTCTTGAAATCCAACAACAAAAATAGAAGTACTGCCTTCATTATGATCTGAAAGAACAGTTGGTTGTTGATTGATATGACGACATAGAGAAATATAACCTTCTGTTATATGAGTGTTGGTTGTAAATTCCTCAAGCATGAGAAATTCTGACTTGATTTCTGGCATACTGTCTCTCTCAGGCTCATACGCCTCAAATTCATAGTCTAAGTCATCCTTAAACAAAAAAAATTCTTCAAGATTATAAAACATGACAACCCTATCATATTCTTGACTATGTGAACACTACAAACTTGCCTTAGCTTGGGCTAGAACATGACTTTTCAAGAGTTGATCTATCTCATCTTCAGACATAGGAGATAGTACCTTTTTTTTTCTTTTGCTAAAACAATAATTGTCTTCTTTCCCTCCTAAAGTTTGACAAGGATGTTGAATATATCATTAATTTCAAGCAAAGGAATATATAAATTTTCATTTGACTTTTGACTCATTTCATGTGATTCCTTTTGACTATCAAGATGCACAATTCCTTCATCTTCAAACAAAGAACAAGCTACTGTATCAAAGTGACTAGCTTCTTTAGACTATTGTTGAAGGGGAAAATTCGAGAAGGCTTCAATGATTTCTTCATCATCCATACATTCGATATCATCAATACTTTCAATATATGCAATGAAAACTTCACTATAATCACAACAACTTTGTAAAGAAAGATAAGACTTCACATAATGGTTGGAGAACACATTATAGAAATCTTTTAGAGAACATAAGCTTCCTTCGGGTAACCCTTCATACCATATCCTAGCTTTATCTTCAAGGGTAGCCATAAACAACTTCATGAGATAGTCCTCAAGAAACTCAACTCTTAGTTTACATACATGTACATGAAACCTTACTAAATGCAAAGTAGCATCATCTTCTTGTTCATTTTTAAATATAGGAAGATTTGTAAACCAGTCAACTTGAGGCATAGGATTTCGAAATTCAGGGATATGAGATCAATCCATAGGAGAATACCTAGGATTTCGTCTTGTAGTAGAACTCATCTTGACAACAATGAAGTCACCAAGAAGGTTTCGCAAACTACTAGTTCTTGAAAAGTGGAGTCACCATGCAATGTTGATTTTCTAGATCTTTCAGTCAATAGAGTCTCTAGGTGAATGTTACGACCTTGATATGTGTCCAACTATTTTTAACCATCAAAAATTAGATCTAAATCATCGTCTTTCTTTCCCAAGGAAGACAAAGCTTTCATCACTATCAACAGTACCAATATGTTATCACTCCTCCAGATCTCCAATGCTGAGGAAGAGTCTGACTGAGGTAACCACAAGCAAATCTTTTAGCTTGGTAGGTAGCCCTACCAAGCTGGAGAGGGCTATCTCCAAAGGATCACAGCCAGGAGGATTGGATAGAATAGAGTTTTAGGCCAGATGTAAAGTGCAGGGGATTGTTTAATTTGATGTTGGTTGGGTAGTCACAAGGATGGGTGATTTAGGTCAGAGGGACTAGGTCAGGCAAAAGAGATATGATTGTAGACATTCAAAGGGGCAAGTTAGGTATGAATATTAACACTTAAAAGGTGATTTGATGAGATGGTTTAATACTGATGAGGAGTTAGGAATAGCATAAGAGATGTATTCTTCCTAAACTGAGGAAAAATGGACAAAGTATGATAAAGTACCCAAAATAGAGAATGAGCAAACATGTATTCTACATATCAACTTGTAAATTACCATATAACAGAAATTGAATGGTTTATGAACTAATAAAACATTCATACAAATGGTCACAAAGAAGAAACAATGTTAAAAATTCATACCACATGTATCTTAGAGAAATAGATGCAACTCATCTATTGAAAATTGACAAAATCTGATACAATAGTCTTTGATCACTAGTATAACATACCTACTCAATATAACTTGTAAAATGAGTAAGAAAATACATGAAGGCCAACAAAAACCTCATCCTAGGCTCAGGGGTCGAATCCATGAGTCGAGGAGCAGTTGCAAGAAAGACTAAACTGATAGCTGGAGTGTAGGGTGGTCAAAGTGACTCATCCCTCACTCTAGCAAACTGATTCATTACATGCCACATAGGCCATCTAATTGATGTACCTATCCTAGATAAAAGTAAAAGCATAATAATTACATAATCTAGATCAATTACATAGGTAAAAATTAAATTTCCCATAGATAAAAGTCAACTAGGAATGAAACAGTGAAAATTGTGGAAAACTATCAAACGCACAGTGACCCTAGTCAAACACGCAACATCCTCTTCAAGATGACTTTTGATTGCCTTCCTGATCTCCAATTCTAGACCAAGATAGCTCATTGGAAATCTTATCCTATCTAGTTTCAGAAACATTCCTTGGTTTTCAAAATTGGGCTTCATTTACCCCTCCAAAATTGCAATCTCCCAAGACTACTCAAACGAGCAGTGACCAGGCCAAAAAAGAGGCAGAAAGGTGATTTTTGGGTATTTTTTGACCCTTTTAGCTGACCATTTTTTCTCCAAATTCTTAGCAAAGGTACAGAAGTGCATGTCCTCATCATTCAAAATCCAAAAATTCTTACCATTTTCTCATTGGATGCTCCAAACAAAAGTGCAACATCTAAGGTGTTGCTCGTTTGACTGTTTTGCTGTCAAGAGCGCCGTCACAGTGTCAAACATGCAACGCCATCTTTATGTCTACTTTTGGAGGCCTTCACAGTGTCCATGTTTACTCCCAAATATCTCATTGTAAATCCCTTCAAGTCTACTTACTAGATATACCTTTAATTTTCAATTTGAAGGTCATTTTCCCTGTCGCAATGCCAATCTCCCAAGATTGGTAAACGCGTAGCGACCTGGGTGCAAAAATTAAGTGTTCATTTTTAGGAAAATTTTGGGGGTCTTACTCAACTACAAATTGATTGCATGATAGGTCATTGGAAATATATTTTTGTATACTTATTATTTGAGGCATCAAGAAAGTCATTTGGATATTCTAGATAGAAGGAAAAGTGATTTTTCCAAAGTCACTCTAGAAGTGCAGTAACTCTCTTGTAGAAAATGTATTTTTGACATTTCTCTAAACACCTATGTAAAAAGTGAAGGAGGTTTTTCATCCTTGGCCTATGATAGAGAAAAAAAATTCTCACTTTTTCCAAATTCATCCATTTTTGGTCTGAAACATAATTTGAAGAAAAACCAGCCCTATGTGTGGAAAATGATTTGTCCCTTGGAATGAATTCTTGAAAAATGATGGAGACATGAAGTATATGAGTTTGGAATGGCCTCATAATTTTTAAATTACCTCCCTCATTCCTCCTCTACTCACATGTCTCTGATTCTATAGCCAAACTTAGCTCAGTGGGGGGAGGAAATTAGGGTTTAATGTAGGCAAAACAGGGGATTTGGGAAATTTATAGGAATGAAGGGAAATAAATGGGATAGGGGGCCTCTAAATTAATAGGAAATTTTGGGAGGTAGGGAGGGATGTTAGAAAGTAGGGGAAACTATAATTTCAAGGATTGAGTGAGGGTAAGGGGTCCAAAGGGAAAAACACAGGCCTAGTCTAGAAAAGTGTCAAAAGTGTAGCAATAGGCTAGGGTTTGTAGAAAAATGATGATTTTGAGGGATAGGAGTGATGGGAAGTGTTTAGGAAGGTATATTAAGGATAGGGGAAGGTGTAAGAGAATCAAGATACAAGTTTGATGATTTAACCATGGAGGTCATGAAACCAAGAAAAATGCCCTCAAAACCCTAGGAGATGGAAATGAGAGGAATGGGCATAGGAAAAGGTCAAGGGAGCTAGATGGAGTGTAGGTTAGTGAGATATCAATGGATAAGAGTGAAAATGAGCCTTTTATTGGTATTTTATGGCCTTTATACCTTTTTTATATTTTCAAACTTAGTCTTGGGACCCACTTTTTCTTTCTCAAACTTGACTTGATGTTTGCAATTTACCTTTGAACTTGATTTTCTGATTTGATCTTCTTGGTGGATTTGGAAACATAATGAATTTGAAACTCTTCCTTTTGGATGATGGAACTTTAAACTTACAACACTTGGAACCATGAAAATTATTACATATTAAAACCATAAAATTACATTTTTGCTTGAATATTCAAATTACAAACTATTTTGTTGATGAAATCTTGTTTAATATTACTCCTTCACTTGCTAGTATTTTATGTAGGAGATGGTGTTTTAGTGGACCTTGGAAACCCTAAGACCTAATGGATACTTTGAATGGCTATGACAATAATGAAAATGATTGTCATGATGAAGACAAGTCATGACTAATGGTATACTTCAGCAAAAGGTGAAATGAGCCAGCAAGGGGTAAATTTCTAAAAGGAGTAAAGAAAACCCTAATTCAACCTTCAGTGACCAAAATTTTGCATGATGACCTAGTGGAATGACAAAATTTTAGGCAAGACTCTAATATGATATAAAATAGAGATTTTGATCACTCGTGCTAGTATGCAAATACTAACTCTAACAAATTCCATGGGCATCATTGCCTCAACACCATATACAAGACTAAAGGGTGTCTGTCGAGTCAAATTTTTGCATGTTGTCCGATAAGCCTATAGTACTGTGGGTATGCATAGGTCCTAATCACTTCATTGAGCATTGCAAACCTTGGTCAACACATTTTCCAGTACCTTATTGAATGCTTCCACCATCCCATTACTTTGTGGGTGATAAGGCATGCTTTTTTGGTGATATACCTGAAATTCCTCCATTAGAATATTGATCGTATCGTTTAGGAAGTGCATACCACAATCACTCATAAAAAAAAATTGACACCCAAATCGCGTCAGTACATACTCAAAGAGGAACTTCATAGCAATCATGCATGTGTAGTCCTTCACAGGCTGTGCCCCTGCCCATAGATTCAAATACTCAGTCACAGTGATAATGTACCACACTCCCATCGTCTTTCCTTGGGGATCAATGGGTCCCACAAAATCTACTACCCATTTATCGAAAGGTTGCAACGTTATTTGTGGGTTTAGATCCATCTCATCTCTCCATGATGGCCTACCAGTCCTTTGACAAAGATCACATGCCTTGTAGTAAACTTTTAAATCTTGATAGAGGGTTGGCCACCACAATCCTACATGTAGAATCTTCTACATGGTCACCCTTCCTACATAATTCCCTCCCATGGCACCCCCATGAGCATCCGCGAGCATACTGCTCCTTTTGAACTCTGGTACATATCATCGTAATACTTCATCAGACCCCATTTTGTGCAGATTCTCGGCAATGACAGAAAAGTCCACTACGCTAACAGCTAACTCCTTCTTTTGCTAGACTGTGTAGCCTTTCGGGGTGGTCTCTGTTGTTAGGAAGTGTATGATGTCTTCAAATTGACCATCTGTGACGTGCACTACAAATAGTTGCATGCCATGAAATCCCTCCTCTAAATTAATTGGATCTTCCCCTAATTTGATGCGCGACAGATGGTCTAGTGCCGCGTTTAGTCATCCAGGATTCACAATAGCTTCAAAATCATATTCCTAAAACAATAACAACCACCTACAGATTCTCCCCCCAATACAAGCTTATTGACTAGGTATTCCAACGTAGAATGATCCATATACAACTTAAAATTTCCACCTAGCAAATAGTGTCTAAAATTCTGGAGCACGTATGCCATGGCTAACTCTTCACGCTCAGTGGTGGAGTAGTTCTTCTCAACCTTGGATAACCTCCTTCTTTCAAATGCTATAGGATGGTCCAATTCTCCTCCATGAGCTTGTGTCAATATTGCTCCCAGTGCTCTACATGACGCGTCTACATGTACATGAAACTCCTTCTTCCAATCTGGGAAGACTAAAATCAATGGGGTGACTATCTTTCCTTTCAATACATCCAAGCACTTCTCACAATCCTCATTCCAACAAAACGTGATATCCTTTTTCAATAATTTCTAAATAGGCATGTTAATCTAGGTGTAGCCCTTAATAATCTTCCTGTAATACCTAGTATGTCCTAAGGTTGCATGCAGTTGTTTTACATTCCTCGGCACCTCCAATTTAAGTATCACTGAGATATTTGTGGGATCTACCATCAATCCCTGTCTACAAACCACAGGACCCAGGAAAGTCCCAAAAGGCACACAAAATAGACATTTCTTCAAATTGAGCGCAATTTGCTACCTTCGACAAGTATCTAGCACTATGCGCAAACTTGCCACATGGAATTTCACTAACCCAAACATAATCTAGTCATCAAAGTACACCTCTAGAAACTTATGAATGAATTCTTTGAATGCAGCAATGACTATGCACGAAAAAATTGCAGGTGCATTCTTCAATCCGAAAGGCATTACAGTGTACTGAAAACATCCCCACTCAGTTTTGAAGCTCATATTGCTTCTATTCTCAAGCGTGATTTTGATCTGATAATACCCAAAGAACCCATCAGTGGAGGAGTACACTTCCTGGCCACTAAAAATATCCAATACCTCATCAATGAACAGAGTCAGGAAAGGATCATGTATGCAAGCGTCATTCAATTTCTTGAGATCTACACATATCCTTATTTCATCCTTCTGATTCTTTTCCTATACCACGATTGGGCTCACCCAATCATATTCTTCTACGGGCTCTGTCACGCGGAATGAGTCGATGTTGTGGACAAGATCGACCTTCCTAGTATCTAAAGATATCTAATGACAAGCAAGCCAATAAAAAACTATCTTTTTTCTAAATATGTAATTAAAACAAAGGCAAACAAGTGTTTTAGGCCTACCTTGGGTCCAATACAAGTTTGCGGAAGCCTCGCTCCCTCGCTCCAAATGAGCTTCCTTGAAGTGTAATTCTGCAAACACAAACAAGCAAACCAAATTAAATAGCACCTGAAAAGCCAATATCATAACGCATATTCATCATAATGATCAAGGAGATTATGAAACAAACCACATAAGACAATTTGTTGAGAAAAATGAATCTGATTGTATTAATTCAAATGAAGAAGAAATTTACAACTTGTGCCTTGATGCTGTACAAGCTCTTCCCAGGGTCCGACAAGAAATCTCCTCTACTTTGACAAGCTTCACTGACTTCCCAATGAAACCAAAAGGTATGTGATCTCTCCTCTCAAGTTTAACTAGGAAGTCCCAATTCCATCAGCATTTACCCTCAAAATGTTCAGCTTCTAACCTCTCTAGCAACTAACCGAATGCCTTAATTTATAGTGCAATGGAGCGAAGTTACTAGGTACTCCTTCAAAGGGATAAATCCCTCCTTCGAAGGGATAGATCCTCCTATCAAGGGATTAGCTCCTTCTCTTTTGGGATGCATGAACCACCTTGGAGCGAACAATCCACGTCAAACTCCTTCTAGAAACATCTAGAATTAACCCAAAAGTGAGTTTTTTAGGATAAACGTGCGCCTTTTTTACTTTTACAGGGGTACGCACCCACCCCTTTACAGAAACAGCGTGGAGGTATGCAGGTAATATGAACAAAGGGTGCAGGTCCGTAGGTAAAAGTAGGAGAAAGTGCGGAACCAGAGTAATATTTATTTTCAATGTCTTTCTCTCATTTGCAAAGCTTGACATGAAGAGCTAAGTTCTGAGACTTGCTTAGGAGGCTAGTATAAGTGATGATAGACCCATACTGACTGCAAATAATCATGATGACGATATTTTTGTGTAACAGATTGCCCCCTAAAGTGCGAAGTCTGTAGTAGATGAGGATTTCATTTATCATTTAAGAAGAGTGAAGTACTTTATCATTTCGAGGATTATCTTGCGGAGAGCCCGGTTGGAACCTGTAAAAAACATTCAAGTGCAAAATATATATATGAGATCATATCATCGCTGAGGTAGGCATTCCCATACTCAGATCAAAACTAACTAGAAAACTAACTACTGCTCTGATATAGGAACGATCTTGTAATACATCATAAGTATAGACACATGTAGA
>APFE031735920.1:0-31765 GCA_000404065.3 Pinus taeda | reverse complement strand
CACATTCCAGACCCATGTAAATACACAAAAACAAATTCTCCATTCCTTTCTCAAACAGTAAATCAAACTTTCTTAATAAAAGAGTTTTATATTTTATTCCCTCAATACAAATACTATGCATGGAAATAATATTACTTAGTCAATATATATTTTTTATTCTTCTTTATAAATAATATTGTGATTACTTCCTATAAAAGAGTTTAGTGATTATGATTAGTAACTATGCAAATTATAAAAATCCAAAATCCAAATAAAAGTAATTTTAAAAATCAAATTTATTATTTTTTAATTGCTTTTACTTTTGTTTAAGGTTAATGGTTTTTACTATTTAAACCAGTAGGACTGCAGATCCAAAAATAATTGAAATAACAATCTTAAGTATTGTGCCTTCCTCTGCTATCATAAATGAATCTGGACAGGCCCAAAAGTAGCATCAAATCAGGGCAAAATCAACACCTTTCCTCTGCAGTTAAGTTATCCCTGTTGTTGGTTATAACTCCCATCACAAGCACACCCAATTTCTTGTTGTAGATACTATGTTTGGGCTTCAAAGGAGTGCCCCATATCCTAATATATCTCCTCAAAAGAACACTCGAACTTTTGACATAACCCACAGCCACATACTTTTACTCCAGTGCCTTATCTTATGCAAATCTGCCCTGTAAATAATGGGAAACATGCAGGAGCGTGGCACAAATGTCCATGATTGAAGTGGCCACAAATTGGCTTTGATTTTCCCTGAAAGATATTATCATGAAAGGTACTTCGAGCTTTCGCATCCTTGGCTTCCATATTTTTAATCTTTTTGGCAATATCCAAAGATGAGTGTTTCTTCACTTGTGTTCTTTATTTATTAGGATTAGGGCATCTTCAAAGGCATCATGGGCATCTAGGGCTTCATTGATATATGCGTACATTGCATCATTCTAGGGCAAACCATGTACCTAAGAAAATTCACTTCATACTAGGTTAGAGTTTGTCATTATTATGCATCAATGTTCCTAGGAGGGTTTCATGGTATGAGCTTCTTCATCTCACATTAGATCATGCATCAACTATTTCCAGCTTGTCATCATATAGATATGGATATAGCTAGGGTTTGCATCAGAAATGACTTATACTTCTTAAATGTTGTGAAAACCAACAAACCAGATGTAAATAACCCTATTTTGTTACTTTCAATTATTCCCATGGCATCCATTCAGGTGGAATTCAAGATGGTATTAAAGAGGCAACATCTGAAACGTTGAATTAAAATGAAATTCAAACAGAGCTCCAATAATCTTTGTTGAACCACTGGTAGGTTAAGAATAATTAGTTCACCTCAAATATAATGTATATAACTGAACACATGAAGCATGTTATAACATGAGTAGACATTTAAGGTGAATGATATTACAAAACAGAAAAAAAAAAAAGTACATTAATTGGTTCTTTAGTGAAAGAACCACGGTATGAGAGTCCCAAGAAAAATGACAACCATGTATACACATAGTTGAGACCTATACTGATGCTGATCAATGTTTGCCAATGGAATGAACGGTGATGCTAAATCATCTCTAGCACCTACATCTACACTTGAGATTACTCCAACCATTAGATCAATAAACATTTTATGGATCTCCACAAGGTGCTTTATCGTAAAAGAATTAAATCGAGCACTCCATATTTTTGCCTTTGTAGAGGGGCTTCAGATTGTCTGCACGAACATTGTAGATGCCTTCCATTTGATTACAGATTAAATCTGAGTTTCTCAGTACTGTTATGTCATTGACCCCATTGTGTTTTGCCTCTTTTAATCCTGCAACAAGTGTAATGTAGTATGCTTCGTTATTGGTTGTCTTTCCCTGCACTTCCCATATTCTATAAACCACATGATTTTTTGCCCCACAAATTTCAAAGATGCTCGACCTGAATTTGGGCAGCATGATACTTCAATGCACAGTGTCCACTTTTCCACCATTCCGTGAGCTTAGAAGCACTGCATAGTGACAACAACAAAATAGATTCATGTTAGAATATGAAATATGATAAAATATCTTGATTGAAATTGAATATTTTTATTCTACCTGAAGTTTGAATGCACATCCTTGAAAAATAACACAAAATCAAATATCAGTGATAAGACTTTGGGCATAAAGAGTTAATAATGCACACTCATGTTAATAATGCATGCATGGTCACGAAAATGAGTATGTAGCATGACAAGAAGAAATGAACCATTTAAGACAAACCTTGTCATGCTCTCAAGGATTCTAAGGATTTCGTAATATTATCTTTTAGTAAGATTGACTAGAGAAATCCTATAACTAAATGCTTAATTCAAGCGAGCTCTGCAACCTGCATCCTGCGAGATCCGCATTCCGCGGGATTTGAAGACTGCGAGCGCGCCTGCTCTCTGTGAATACTGATCCCTGCGGGTGGGTCTGTCGAGGGCTTCGCTCCAAACTGCAGCCGATCAGGGTTGGATCTGCTGGCCTTTCATGGAGGAGCCGACTCCCCCCCAGGGGTCTTCCTCCCCTCCTCTGCCCTCCGCCGTTGAGGCCTTCAGATCCTTGTTGGCCTCCCTGCCCAAAAAGAAATGCGTGGAAGCTGCTAAGTTCGTGAAAAAGCTAGAAGATATCCCCGAGATCGCTCTTCCGCCTAAAGGTCCGATTCAGGTAGCTTTATCTCTGGCAGATCGTGCTCTAGTTGGTCAGTTTACAGGTCTCTGGCCTTCCCCGAAATCAACAGAGAACTGGGTCGCTAAGAACTGGGCTCCGCTGATAAAGAACAAGGTAACCTCTTACTTCCTCGGAAGAGGATACTTCTTATTTGAATTTTCTGAAAAAGAGGACAAGGATCTCATTTTTAGGAATGCCCCCTACTTCATGGGCCCTCAAGGTTTGTATTTAAATAAATGGACGCCAAACTTCGATCCGGCGGTGGATGTGCCTTCAGTGGTCCCGGTATGGGTAAGGCTCCCTAATCTCCCCGTTCACTGCTGGAATTGGGACTCTTTGAAGCATATAGGAAACACTCTTGGGAAATTAATAGACAAAGCCAATAGCAAAGATCAGTACTATTGCGCCAGAATTTGTGTGGAGGTAGATCTGGAGGTCGGACTACCAGAAGCCATCAAAATAATTGTATGTCCCTGGATGCAAGTATAGAAATTGGACTATGAACATCTACCATTCAAATGCCGGAAGTGTCACGTCTACGGACACTTCGCCAGAGACTGCCCGTGCAAAGGGGTAGAAGAAAAAGGGAAGGAAGAAAGGTGGAATCAGGGAAAGCGACCCAAAACTTCACTCAGGAAGAACGCAAATGCAAATGCTAGAGCTCCTTGAATCTGAAATCATGAATATGCAGGAGCCAAAAATTCCAAAGGAGATCTCTCCACTTAAATCCAAAAATGTATCGGAGAGATCCAAAGGGGAGACGTCAGAAGAAAAGGAGGAGACCCAAGAGTCTGAGGAATCGGAGGAAGAAGGGGAAATAGGGGAATCACAGTCCACTCTTAGAAGATCTACAAGAGGGCGAATGTCAACAAGGGAAAAAAGAGACCAAGAAACATACAAAGAAAAGCTTCAGGGCAGCCAGCCAACGCTAGAGAAACTCCTAGCAAAAACCCCGAAGATGAAGAGGATCCAAACCCAGAGCTAGAAAGGAGCTCATCACAGCAAAAGTAAATGATGAAGATAGTCTCCTGGAATTGTAGGCGAATGGGCACCAAAGCCAAGGAAGAAGCAATGAATAGTTTAATAAGACTGGAAGCCCCAGACATTCTTCTCATCCAGGAGACTAAATTGGAGGATTCAGCCTTCCTCCAGGTAAGCAAAAAATTTTGGAAGAAAGATGAAGCGTAAGCAACCTCTGCCCGTGGAGCATCGGGAGGACTTGGGTCGCTCTGGAGTCCAAATAAGTTCTCATTAATCTCTGAGTCCCTGAACACTCATTGGATTTTGTTAAAATTACAGCACTTAGAATCTAAGGAAATTATCTGTTTGGTCAATGTTTATGCTCCTAACAATGCAGGTGAGAAAAAATCATGCTGGGACTCCATAAAAAACTTGGCAGATCTAGAAAATTTGGAGAATATAATCATAGCCGGAGATCTCAACCTTACCCTCCTCTCGCCAGAAAAAAGAGGAGGCAGTATCGTGAGTGATCCGACAAGAGAATTAGTGGAAGATCTCAGGCAAGATTGGGATCTGATAGACATTAAGTCGACTATTGGCAAGTTCACGTGGTCAAACAAGAGAGTTGGCCGAGGTCACATAGCAGCAAGGCTTTACAGATTTTTGGTGCAAAGCTCCTTCCTGCTTCTTGGTCTAGAAGCTAGAACGCGCATTCTTTACAACAGCGTATCAGATCACAAGCCTATTAGCCTAGAGCTGCTGTCTCCCAAGGATCTGGGACCTATTCCCTTCAAATTCAACTCTCTCTGGATCAAAGAGACAGACTTCATGGAAAAGGTCAGAGACTGTTGGAAAGACCCAGTCAAGGGATCCACCTTCTTTGTTTGGGAGGAAAAACTTAGAAGAGTTAAAGCCATGTTAAAAAATTGGGCTAAGACCCTGCCCAACCCTGCTACGGAAAGGAAAAAAATTCAAATCGGTCTAGAAAGCCAACATCTTCATCTTGAAGCAGCTGAAATCACTAAAGAAGAGTTGGAAAAGGAGGCCAAGCTCCAACAAAGTTTCCATAAGGCCTGCCTGGCAGAAGAGGAATATTGGAGGCTCAAGTCCAGAAGTCTTTGGCTCAAATTTGGCGATAGAAACTCCTCTTTTTTTCATAAACAAGCCCAAGCCAGGAAAGGCCGTAATTCCATCACGGAAATAAATGATGAAAACAACATTCTGAAGGACTTTGCAAGCATAAAAAAGGCAGCCTCAGAACACTTTGAGAAGCTGTATAGGGAAGATCTAGGAGTTGAGTGAAACGACAGGCTATTGGCCGCTGTCCCTAGCCTTATCACCTCCAAGATGAACTAGGCACTTGAGAGCAAAATCACGCAAAAGGAAGTCAAGGAGGCCCTTTTCGCAATGGATCCCGACAAAGCTCCGGGACCAGACGGCTTTACACCTAGATTTCTCCAAAACTGTTGGCAGATTGTGGAGAAGGAGCTCTTCAAAATGATCCAAAAGTCCCAAGACTGTCAGAAGATTGGAGGCTGCATAAATTCAGCCTTTCTCGCCCTCATTCCCAAAGAGAAAGGAGAAAACTCTTTCAGCAGATTCCACCCAATTTCCTTATGCAATATTGGGTACAAAGTGATAGCTAACAGGTTGAAAAGGATTCTCCCTAAAATCATCTCGGATAACCAAGGTGGATTTATTCAAGGTAGGCAGCTGGTGGAAAATTTTGTGCCAGTTCAAGAGGTGATTCATTCCAGCCTACACCGAAAGGAAAGAGGTATGATCATTAAATTAGATCTAGCAAATGCTTTTGATCGTGTTAGACATAGGTTTTTGTTTGATGTGTTGCATAAACTGGGGTTTAGGCACAATTTCATCAAGTGGATCAGAGCATGTATTTCGAAACCTTGGATTCTCCCTAAAACACTCATTGGATTATGTTAAAAATGCAACACTTAGAATCTAAAGAAATTATTTGCCTGTTCAATGTATATGCTCCTAACAATGCAGGTGAGAAAAAACTATGCTGGGATTCCATCAAAAGCTTGGCAGATCTAGAAAATCTGGAGAATATAATCATAGCCGGAGACCTCAACCTCACCCTCCTCTCGTCAGAAAAAAGGGGAGGTAGTATCATCAGGGATCCGGCAAGAGAATTAGTGGAAGACCTCATGCAAGATTGGGATCTGATAAACATTAAGGAGACCACTGGTAAGTTCACGTGGTCAAACAAGAGAGTTGGCCCGGGTCACATAGCGGCAAGACTCGACAGATTTTTGGTGCAAAGCTCCTTTCTACTTCTTGGATTAGAAGCTAGAATGTGCATCCTTCGCAGCAGTGTATCAGATCACAAGCCCATTAGCCTAGAGCTGTTGGCCCCAAAGGATCTGGGGTCTATTCCTTTCAGAGTCAGCTCTCTTTGGATTAAAGAGACAGACTTCATGGAAAAGGTCAGAGACTGCTGGAAAGACCCAGTCAAGGGATCAACCTTCTTTGTTTGGGGGTAAAAACTCAGAAGAGTTAAAATCATGTTAAAAAATTGGGCCAAGACCTTGCCCAACCTTGCTGCAGAAAGGAAAAAAACTCAAATCGCTCTAGAAAGGCAACACCTCCATCTTGAAAAAGTTGAAATCACTAAAGATGAGTTGGAAAAGGATGCCAAGATTCAGCAAAGTTTTCATAAGGCATGTCTAGCAGAAGAAGAATATTGGAGGCTCAAGTCAAGAAGTCTCTGGCTCAAATCTGGTGATAGAAACTCCTCCTTCTTTCATAAGCAAGCCCACGCCAGGAAAGGACGTAATTCCATCACGGAAATAAAATAAGAAAACAGTGTGCTGAAGGAATTTACAAGCATAAAAAAGGCAACCTCAGATCACTTTGAGAAGTTGTATAGGGAAGATCTAGGAGCTGAGAAAAACGAAATTCTATTGGACGTTGTCCCTAGCCTTATCACCTCCAAGATGAATCAGGCTCTTGAAAGCAAAATCTCACAAAAAAAAATCAAGGAGGTTGTCTTCGCAATGGATCCCGACAAAGCCCCGGGACCAGACGGCTTTACACCTAGATTTCTCCAAAACTGTTGGCAGATTGTGGAGAAGGAGCTCTTCAAAATGATCCAAAATTCCCAAGACTGTCAGAAGATTGGAGGCTGCATAAATTCAGCCTTTCTCGCCCTCATTCCCAAAGAGAAAGGAGAAAACTCTTTCAGAAGATTCCGCCCAATTTCCTTATGCAATATTGGGTACAAAGTGATAGCTAACAGGTTGAAAAGGATTCTCCCTAAAATCATCTCGGATAACCAAGGTGGATTTATTCAAGGTAGGCAGCTGGTGGACAATTTCGTGCCGGTTCAAGAGGCGATTCATTCCAGCCTAAACCGAAAGGAAAGAGGTATGGTCATTAAATTAGATCTAGCAAATGCTTTTGATCGTGTTAGACATAGGTTTTTGTTTGATGTGTTGCATAAACTGGGGTTTCGGCACAATTTCATCAAGTGGATCAGAGCATGTATTTCGAAACCTTGGATTGCCCCCTAGTGAATGGTAGGGCTGCCGACTTTTTCAAATCCTCTAGAGGGCTGAGGCAGGGGTGTCCCCTTTCATCCCTCTTATTCGTCCTTCAGGCCTCCGTCCTCAGCTTTTATCTAGACAAAAAGCACCAAGATCAAGACATTGTTGGGTTGTGCATTGCAAGAGGGGTTAAAAGCATCAACCACACCCTCTTTGCTGATGATACACTACTGCTGGGCGCAGCTTCTCCTCATTCAGCTATCAAATTCAAAGAAGTTCTACACGACTACTGTAAGGTCTCAGGCAGCGTACTAAACAATGACAAATGTCATATCTACTGCTGGAATACCCCTGCTTCAACTGTTGCTCCATTACCAGATGCCTCGGATTTGCAGCCTCAACCTCTTGGTCCTCATTCAAATATCTTGGTCTACCCATCTTTCACAAGAGGGCCTGGAGCAAAGACTGGTATCCTCAGTTAGACAAATTCAAAGCAAAAATGCAAGCCTGGGGATCCTCATGGCTCAACATTGCTGGAAAATCAGTGCTTATTAAAGCAGTGCTTAGTAGCCTTCCGATTTTCAAGATCTCTGTCCTCTTGGCACCTATGGGAATCATCAAAAGGATGGAGGAACTGATCAGACAATTTTTCTGGAAAGGAGGCAAACAAAATGAAAAGAGATTTTCCTTAATCAATTGGGAAATAGTCACCAGACCAATCCATGAGGGAGGGCTGAACTTCAAAGATCTCAGAGCTCAAAATCTAGCCATGGGAACAAAATTGATTTGGAAAATCATAGCCCCTAAACCAGGTTGGGTACAGATTGCATTGTGGAGGAAATACTTCAGAGGAACGAGACTTAGATGCCTAGAGCAGCCTAAAAATCAACTCAAAACTCCTTTCAGCATGTTCATCAACAGAATTGGCCCACTGATTAGAAATCACTCCTTCTGGATACCAGGAAATGGAAAGCATATCCAGCTATGGAAGGATAGTATTCTAAACAAACCTCCGATGGCAGAGTCTAGAGAAACGGAGGAGTTGAAATGTTGGATGTCTGCAGCGAATATTAACACTCTGTGGGACATATCGAGTTGGAAGGATGATGCATGGGCGGATGGAAACAGCCCCCAGTTCCCCCCGCCTTGCACTCTGAGCTGAAAACACTCATCACTAATCTACATGGGATGGCACCTATACATGCGCGCAGGCTGGATGCGATAGGATGGGGTTCAAAGCAGGTAGGCTACACGGTAGCTCAGGGCTATGCAAAATGCCTGGAATGACCCAACGTGCCTCCCAACCCTGCCTCGTGGGTAGGCATATGGAAAATCTCCTCAATTCCAAAAGTTGATTATTTTTGTTGGCTTCTCTACCATCAAAAAATCCTCACAGAAGACAGGCTACAGAAAAGGGGTATTCATGGACCCTCTAGATGCATGCTTTGCAAGGAAAACTCAGAATCCGCCTTCCATCTCATGATCGAGTGCAAGTTCACAGTCTCCATATGGCAGGAGCTTCTTGTTGCCTGGAATTACAAATTCATCTTCCCCTCCTCAGTTTCGGAGCTGTTCGCGAGCTGGATAGCCAGATATCTAGGCCCAATTCCAAAAAATAAAACAATCAGGACAGCGTGGAGTGCTCTGCCTAAATTCATCAATTGGCAAGTTTGAATGGAAAGGAACAGAAGGATATTCCGGAACAAGGAACAGGACTACAGACTAGTTTTCAACTCAGTGAAAAGACAGCTAGTTGAGTGGCTGGAAGACAAAGGAGACGATTCAAATCTAAGCCAGCAAGATAGAGATTTGGGAACTGCCCTCAACTTCAAGTTCCAAAATTCGAACAGCTCTCCTCCAACCCTCAAAAAATGGCAAATCAAGAAAAACCAAAAGGACTTCTAAAAGCAAGAACAAAACCAAAACAAAATTAATTTATAAATAAAGTAGGAAAACAAACATTAATACAATTAATTATAAATAAAAAATATTTAATATTATTGGATAAATAAAAATCCCATTACATAATTAAATATTTCTATCTAGTTCTTCAATAGATGGGGATTAATTAAATCTTATTATATAATTAAATATTTAAAAATATTAATTTACATTTTAACTAATAAACAAAGAATCTTAAATTAAATAATTATAGTTTCATTCCTAATATTAACATTTATATTAATCATCTTAGTATAATAATGTAAAGTATTTCAATTGATATAATTAATATTTAATTTTAATTTTAAATCCATTATATTTTATTATTCGTGTATAATTAAATTAAATCCAAATATTACAAAAACAATTATGACAAGGTTGGCTTCCATTCCCTATGCATCTCTTAACCCTATTTATTCAAGTTGAATGAGATCTGTCCTACACAATTACTGATCTATCCTGATGATGAGCCACAATGGATGGCTTGAAATGTCAATTCAAATAATTATGGATACGAGAACTCTGGAAGTAAACTATACACGAAGCACTAATCGCAGAAGCCTCAAAACAATAATTTGGAAATCACTGTGAAGAAATCTCTCTCTGACAACTTGATCTCCAATCACTATTGAACCCAACTACTAGTGTCCTCCACGCTATCATTGCGCCCTTGCTCTCACTACAATTCATTGTGTCTCCAAAAGCCCCATCGATCTCCTCTTATATTATCTCGTTAAGTAATCAATGGCCACAATCTATTCACAATTGGTGACTATGATCATCTTAACTTCATTCAATCATTTTTCTAGAAATCACTAGAGGAAAAATGATTTGCCTTAATTAATGTTGATTAATTAACCACTTTTCTCAAATTAAACTTAAAAAATAATTAAACTAACTAATTAAGACAATTTTCCTTAGAAATATTTCTTATATATAAAAAATAATTAACCCATTTATATTTCTAACATCATTAACACCACTTGAAACTAAAACACCTACCTGAATTATACAAACTAACAATTCCAACCCAAAACCCAATGAATATTATAATAATTCAAGTGTAACAAGCATCATCATAGTGTTGAAGCAATAAGTTGGTATAACAGCAAATTAGTACGAGTACTTGGTGCAATGCTAAAGGTGACAACCTCGTTGTTGGAGAAGAGTGGATGGGCTAAAAACTTATCACATACATATCTCTACTCTTACTATCCTCCACTTTTATGTGTAATAGAATTTGAGCTTCTTTATGAATAATGACCGTTGGTTATTATGTTTTAGTTTATTACCAAATGCATACATAGCTTCCTTATTCTTTCAAGTTGAGGTTGTTGCCTAAGCTTATAATTGAGTGTTTGACATCAAGCATTATAACATTTAAATTTTGTATTTGTGCTCTTCAGATTTTCATAATTAACTTGTTAGGTTATAATTGTTGTGAGTGGTTTTTTAACAACAAAATATAAACACCATGCAAAACACTTATATAAATGTATATTGGTACACTTATCTGGTTTGTATAACTCGAATGTGTTTTAATGATTAAGATATATGTTTCCGCATGGGAAATCACAAGTTTGATTTTAGTATTAAATAAAATATAAATTATAATTATAATTAAAATCATAAAAATCAGTGTAAATTTATTTTTAATTTTGGATTTCCTTAGTGTTGAGAGAGATGATTTTTTTTTTTTTTAAAATTTTTTAAAGGAGGTTTGTATCTCAAGAAATCAGTTAGTCTTGGTGCTTAGTAGATCTAAGTTAAGATTGGATCTGATTGGTTTGTTATTAATATTAATACTATAACTATTATTATTAATTTTGTATTTTATATTTTTATATTTATTTTATTTCAGTATTATGTTTAATTTGATAAAGTCGAAATGTTTTATTGATGGTTATTATTTATCAATTTATTTTATTTTTATGAATTTTTATTTTTTTTATTTTTATTTTAATTGAGTCAATTTTTTGACAAGGCATTACAACATCTCTAGATATAGGGTGCCATATTCTACCAATACTAGGCTTAGAAAGCCGCTCATTACTTTTGGATTTTAATATTTTTTAATTTGAGTCCACTTGTAAATGTTTACAAACATTTACCACCACACAACATCTCCCCATAGTGTTATAAAATAAAAATAAAATTAAAATAAAATATTTATAAAAGTCATTAGCTCTTAACCATGGAAATTCTGGTAAGATTTTGATAAAATCCGACAAGAATTTTTGTAACCCAATTTACAATTGTCAAACTTCAAGATTTTGGGTGCCCAAGAGTTTGTTGATGGTGTTGAATCCATTTCCACCATCAAAAACATGATTCAAAAACTACTACTACAAGATTTTTTGAAAAAAAATTTCGTTGAATTTCTCTACGTCGGTAGAGACGCCTTCATAAAATATCTTGATTTTGAAATGAGTATTGTTTTTTGTCAAGTGGTATTGATAACCATGGTACTGTAACAAAGCCTATTTACCACTTAATAATATCCATGGTAAAATGGGGTGAATATCTATGGTTAAGAATATTGTTATATTGTATGTTTATTGTAAGTATTAAGTTTTAATTTAAAAAATGTTAAAAAATTAAATTAAAGTAAAATATTTCTAAATGTAAGCTTTTGTGATTCATAATGTTTATATTTTTTTGTTGAAAAAATCACATAAATAGTTTATGTTGACACGTTTTGAACCACATAATGTGATTCATCATCAAGACTAAGATAAAAAGTCCGATCTAAAATTGTAAAATAAAATAAGAAATATAAACATTTATAACAGTATAAATTCCAAATAACTCAAAAAAACTGTTATTAATGGAAAACCTCTTAAAACATATTACATAATAATATATATACTAATTGTTTTATGTATATTAATCAATGAAATTTTTTTATAAAACAAAAAACAAAGAAAAATAATTAAATATATTTGAATTAAATTTATAAATACAAAATATTGTATATATATAAATAAGGGATTAAGGAAAGTGTCCAAATAATATAATATATACAAATAATTTAAAATATGTTATTCATGATTAAAGGATAAATGTATAAAAAATAGAATAAAAAGTAATATAATAATGGGAAAAGGGAATATTTAAATAAATTTGTAAAGAATGAGGATAAAAATTGAAAAAAATTATGAAAAGAAATATAATTAAGAATACATATATTATAGAAAAAAATGAAGAGAAATATAAGTATTAGAAAGAAGATTACCAAAATTGTTAAGAAATAATAAGAAATAAAAAGAAAAAGGGAGAAAATTGAAACTAAAGAAAGGAACCGGACAAAGAAATGAGAGGGGGAAACAAGAAGAAGACTCTTAGGAAGACAAGACAAAGATCTAACAACTGCTAACTTTCTAGTCATCATCTCCATTCAACGTATTGGATCTTTTCTCAATTTCTATGGTTTCCCTAAACTTTTGGTGATGGAAATGATCAATCTTGGCAATGACTTGAGACTCTTCTATACAAATGTGTTTTCTTGTCTTCTCAGCATGTTCGACCAAATTTGAGGAGTGAGTCCTATAATGTTTGATGTTGGTTACATGCTCCTGAATCCTTTGATTTACGAATTAACCAATTTCTCCAATATAGGGGGTCCCATAGGAACACGACACTATATAAACATGTTTCATGCTTTTAGGGTCCACTAGGTCTTTAACAGATCTTAGGGAGCTCTCAATGGTGTTTAGGGGTCAAAAGCTAGAGGAGACCTTGTGCTTCTTAAGAATCCGAGAAATCTTGTGGGTGGTCTCTTGGATAAAGGGAAGTTGAATAATGGTAATCAAATATATGGGCTCTTTCCTTATCCTTGGACCTATGCTCACCTTTAAGAAAGCTTTACGACCTAGGTGCTTACTATAACCATTATTTTCAAACACTTTAAGGATATGGATTTTCTCATTATCTAGGCAAATTTCATCTGAAACCCTTAAAACACGAGTAGCCAACATATTGAGAACTCTCATCTTTTGGGAAAGATAATGATGGGAACTAACATGAAGATGTTGCTCAGTGTGAGACTTCTTACGAAAGACTTGGTGAGAAAAAGAATTATCATCTTTCTTAGATATAAGAACATCAAGGAAAGGCATGCTACCATTAAATTTTGGTTCCATAGTAAAATTGATGGAGCTATATTGAATTTTAAGATATTGAAAAAATAGATCTAATTTTTAGCGCCCCATGAGGCCAAATGATGAAGGTATAATCTACAAACATCTTCCATAATTTAGGACGATATTCAACTTAAGCCATTGCCTTGGATTTAAAATCTTCCATGAATAAGCCAGTTATGACAAGGGAAAGTTGAGAACCCTTGGCCACTCTATAGGTCTATTCATAGATTTCACCCTCAATGCTGAAAAAGGTCAAGGTAAGTGATGGGTCCCATCAACAGTTATATTTTGAGGTCCATTGTGCTATCCTCCAGCCCTTAAAACTCTCTTTTCTCACATTAATTCACATTTTTAGCCATAATATGCTTAGTAAGAATACTAAAGGGTGTTTATCATATTGCATGGCCTAATGTGATTAATATGCAAGAAAAAGAAGCATTTTTGGAGATATTTCCTATGCAGGGGCTTGGTGGAGACATCCAGAGAGAATATAGGGGGCTTGTCCCTTGCATTAACTTTCCAACTCGACTTGAGATAAAAGATTCCTTACCAAAAACTTGAATTCACTAATAGTTGAGGAACTCAAGTGCATGAGAAGATCCAAGGGAACCAAATCCACCAATCTCAAGATTTTTTAGGGAATCACTCCTCTTTTCAAGGGAGTTGCCCTCAACTACTTTTTGTATAAATAAACAAGCCTAAAGGATCATTAGGATTCAAATTTTTGTGGAACATAGGAGTAGCTATTGAGAGCCTCATGCTTGATATTATAATTTTCATCTTTCACATGATCTATGTGAATTTTCTTTAAATGAGAAGTTCACTATTGGCTTGCATCTGAGTCAGTTTTGGAGGGTTGAAACCCTTGGGCTTGGGCCCAACCTAGAGGCTTCAGTCCCTCTCTTGTATTCTTTCCTTGTTCTTGTTCAAGTCATTTCAATTATTTTCTTGTTTAAGTAGGATTTACATCACAAAACTTGTAGTTGCAGGTTTTCCTATCACCTCTCTTGTGGGAAGAATGGTTGGAAGATCTACAATAACAACCCAAAAACATGTGTTTATGATTTCTTGGAAATTGTTTAAGTGTTGGATTGTAATCCTTCTGCATGCTTGTTTTTTGCAACTTATAAGTTAGTAGCATTGGTTTGGAAATTAGAGTTGTGTTGTAGGGGAGAATAGAGTTTAATAAAATTCAACTCATTATTTCCATGTTAATTTATTTTGCTGTAAAATTGATCATTTGATACATGTGCTTGATTAGTCTGTAGGGATTGGTGTTGACTTGTATGGGTGGGCACACTCTTCCACATCCACCTAGACCATTCCATCTCTCCCATTGACATTTGACATTGCTTCCAAACTCTGCACCAAGATCACTCTTCCAAGGCAAATGAAGGACATCGTGGGCCTAAACTTTGGTGCAAGATAGGTCTTTGAGGGGTACTAAGCTTGGCTAAGGGGCTCCCACACCATTCATTTACCTTCATTCACTTTCATCCACCTTCCTTCACCTTAAAGATACCATTATTATCCTCAAAAATCTCCTGGATCCCCCTCCTGTAGGGAAACAGGACCTCTTGTAGCACTTCCTATAACAGTCGTGTAGCATTGCTTAATTCAAACAAATTCACTCTAGACTTTGACCCTTGCATTTTGAAGTTGAATAATGGCCCCCAAGTTGTGTTTTCATGACTAAAGAAGACTCTAAGACCACACCAACACCATCCTTTCCTCACTAGAAACATAAGACAACAAGTAGAATTCATTTTTTCATAGTTGTGTTGAAAATTATGTTAGTGTCTGTCAGTCCTTCCAGTCACCAATGATCAAATGTGCTCTTTCAAAGTTTTTTTCTTAGGGTCTTAGGTTAAATTTTTATATTTTCAAGTCAGTCCAAAAAAAAAAATTGGCCACTGGTTGGTGTTGATCTAGGTCATCACTACTCCCTTGGTTTGCAAAGTCACCACCCTAAGCATGGTCATGTCATTATTTATTATCATAAGTCTAAATGTTGGTCTAGGTCATCATTGTGGTCTTGAAATCATGTATGGTTGAAAATTCCAAAGTTTCATAAAGTAGTTAAGAGTACACCTAGTCTCATCATTTGTTTGTGTCATCCATATCCAATGAGAGTCATGTCATCATTCTTGTCACTATCATGGGAGTTAGTGAATTTAGGGAATAAAGTGTTAAAGTGCAACGGTTCACATTGAGATATTACTTTCCACTTCAAGTAATATTGCTGCAAGTACTTTTTAGTTACAAGTTACTCTAATCAAGTACGTTTGATGTCACCTTTCAAATCAAGCCTCAAAGTCTCCAAATTTGATTCTAAAACCTAAAAAAGCATTCAAACTTCATTTGAAACTTCATTTCTACTCTCAAAACATCTCCTCATCATTCAAACACATTTCCTCTAGCCTTCCTTACCCCTATTCACCTCATTACCTAAGTCCTATAGCTAACTTTAGTCCTCGCGCTGTGTTTTTGGCAGTTTAAGGGTTAGGACTATGTTTAAATTTCTACCACCTATCCCTCCACTCCCTATGCTATTTTTCACTTCCCTAAGACTCCCAACACATATAACTACCTCCAAATTCCACCCCTAATCTTTTCCCATGCCCTTTCCCCTCATTTCCTTTACTTTCCCACAAACCCTAGCCTATTGCTACACTTTTGACAGTTTCCCAGGCTAAGACTGTTTTTTCCACTTTTGCACCCTTTCCCCTCACCCATTCCCTAAAATTTCACTTCCCTACACCCCCTAACATATATCCGTACCCCCTTAAATTTTCCCATGAATTTAGGAGTGCCCTAACCTCTTCATTTCCCTTCATTCCTAAAACTGCCCTAAATCCCCTGTTTTCTAACACTAAACCCTAATTCCCTTTCCTAGTGAGCTAGGGTTACATAATGGATGCAAAGACCACACCCACTGATAAGAGGAAGTATAAAGGAGGGAGATTTTGCAGGCATGAACCCATTTCGGCACATAGCATCATGTCTCCACCATTTCTCAAGAAATCATTCCAAGAGACAAATCATTTGTTACACATAGGGAGAATTTTTCTTCAAAGTATGTTTCTAACCAAATGGAGATGATTTTTACAGTTGAGAAAGAATTTTTAGTCAATAATAGACCAAGGAATAAAGACATCCTTCATTTTATACACAGGTGTTATGACTTGGGAGAAATGCCCAAAATACAATTGCTACGGGAGAGTTGTTGGACTTCTGGAGTGACCTTGGGAGAATGCATTTTTCCCAGTCTTGGAGAAGCCAATTTGCATGCTTAAGTACTCTATTGACAACTAGACATCCTAATATTTCCAATGGTACCTTCAGATCTAAGTTTGGAGCTCAGCAAGGCAGTCAAAAGTGACTTTCAAGATGGCGCTGCATTTTTGTTGCACTTCTCGGAGTAGTCTTGGGAAAATGCATCTTTCTCTGCATGGAGTTTCCAAATGACTTTCTTGATGAGTCAAATGATAAATAGACATCCAAAAATTTCCAATGAGCCATCAATATCCTAATTTGGACCTCGGGAACGCCTCCAAAAGTCACTTCTACCAATTTCGTTGCGGTTTCTCCTAACACATTGCGCTTTTGCCTGAATTCACTACATTTTCACCTGAAAGCCACTTTCCTCTATTGAATTAGTCCAGATTCAACCTCCACTGATGTAATTTGTCAGTTTTGATGTTGTGATGATGTAAAGAGGTGTAAATAGGTTGGTTATAGTGAATGTGAAGTAGATACATGTTTGTAAATGTATTTTATGGTCAAATGTATCAGTTTTGCTATTAAGACGAGGGTTTGTTAACCTCCCTAGTCATTAGGTTATGGTTAGAGATATTTTGGGAACTGCTCCACCACTCATGGATTCGACCCCTGGGAGAAGGGAGATGTTGTTTTGGTCTATATGTATCATTTTCTTAGTTATTTGGAGTGTTGGACATCAGAGATTGGAACACTTGTAGCTTGTACTTCAACTCTTTATTCAGGAAATGAAAGGAGCAGTGTAGTGATTATCTAGGAATTCATGTGCAGTGAGTTGTGATGATGTATTTTCTTTGTTGTAGTTTCATATGAATGATATACATCTCTCCTTTCCATATCTTATTTCTTCAGTGATTTTCCTTAAAGGTTATAAGCATAATTCTTTTCATAAAAGCTTTGTTTTGATGGAAATATCATTTTATGTAATTTTCCTTCTTAATTAATGAATTCATGGTGCACATGCTCATTAAGACCTTTTTACTCTTTAAAACCCTACACTACACCGACAAAATCATAAAGCCATCACAAAAGTATTGCTACCTTGCTCCTCCATATTTTTGATGTTGTAACCCGTTGATACTTTGACCTAGCTACCTAGTTTTCATCCCTAATCTAGAATAAAAAACCCTAAAAAATGAAAACCTACTTGAGCCTAGCATACATAGCCTAATATTATTTTACATTCCAGTCAAACTTTGGTTGTGATTTCATACAGAGAGCCCTCTCTGGTTTGGTAGGGCTAGCTACCAAACTAAAAGCTTGGTTTGAGGTTACCTTTGTTGATCTCCTCCTTAGCCTAGGACATTGTGGAGTATAATATTTTGGCATCGTTTTTGGGGAAATGAGAGATCACATATTCCCTGGGAAAGAACAATAAGGGTCAGAGCTGATTTGTTGACGATGGACAATAGTCAAACATATGAAGGCTGAAATCATTCACCTGGCGACTCCAAATCAGTTTCAAATTTAATTCAAAGACTCCACTGGAGGATGAACCTTAGCAACATAAAAATGAAAGGATAATATGGGAAGATTAGGTATTCAAGTTGGACTTTCATCCATGAATTCATGTTCTTTATTGTAAATTATTTCTTCTCTTTTCTTGAGAATGTCGTGAAGGTTTTCTAGAGTATACTATATTTGAGGAAAGATCCCAGACATGCATTTGATTCCTTTCCTTTGAATATTGTGAGTACAAATTTTGATTTTGATCAAGACCCTTCTTCCAAATCTTATGTTGACCATCTTCAACTTGATGATCCTCAAGACATCAAGACTAATCCTACAACTTCTATACATACTCCTACACCTTATAAAATTGCAGATAGATACAAGCCACTCATCTTACCTCCTATACTCCATAATTTCCCTGAAAATTATTACAAATACCTTCCCAGGTTTGATGGAGGATATGATAACATCACTACTAAAAAACACATTCATAATTTTTAAAAAAATTTCAACCTTTTTGAGGTTGAAGAATATGATGTTAGTATCAGGATTTTTACTTTATCTTTGCAAGGTGAAGCTAAGAAATGGTTCAAAAACTCACCAGCTGCAAGCATTTTTGATTTCCATCAGTTTGTGAAAATCTTCCTTGATATTTGGGTGATCAAGAGAAATCCTTTTCTAATTTTAGAAGAATATAATCATTTGGAAAGACATCGAGGAGAAACAGTGCAACACTTTTCAACTATATTCAATCAAGTATACCATTCAATGCCTGTTGATATAAAATTGCCTCCTAGTTTAGCTCTCTTACAGTACCCGGGTTCCTTTGGTCTGGAAATGGCATTTCAATTGAGAGAAAGGAACACTACAACACTTGAATAAATGCAGAACAATGCAATAGCTGTGGAAGCTAATTTGTTGGTCAAAATATCAAAATTGAAGGAAGAAGAGAGGGAGAACACACATAAGGAGTGCCTAACATCTTCATAAGTGACGCTCGACATTTTGGTAAGCAAAATGGAAGACATGATGCAAAAGATCACCATGAGAGATAAACTTCTTGTTAAAAAACACCATGTCCCACTTATTGTTGAAGGAGAAGAGGTTGACGACCCTAACCATTATCCTACTCATTCCAGTTACCATAGATCAGAAAATGATTGTTTTATATATTCATTTATGGATAGTCATGAAATTGGATTTGTAGATCTACCCGTGGAGGATCAATCTTCTGATCTAATGTGTATTCTTGATGTCATTTCTGATAATGATGAGTTACCCAAGTATGATCAGTATGATGATGATTATATTGTTGAAATAGAGGCTGACTCTTCAAGGAAATCAACGACATGTTGTTGGGAGGAAGAAGTTCAGTTACAAAAGCACAAATATAGCACTCAGCATGTGCATATCAATCATCACAACAATGAAGAAAATATAGAAAATTTCAGAGTCATTGAAAGGTCTTTTCCCTTGTGTTTCACTTCATGTCAAATTCTGAGAGAAAACTTTCCCAAGATTAGAAACCAACAATCCTTTAGTTTTGATATTGAGCATGTAGAAGACAATGAACATCCTGATCTCGACTTCTTACCCTTGTGTTTCTCCTCATTTGCAAAAATAAGAGAAAACTATAAGGTTTCCAAGGAAGAAAATAAGCAAGTTGACAACAGTTGGCAACCTTCTCCTGAAATTGTTGAGAATGTTGTTTGCAATATAAATTCGTTTTTCAGTCCACAATCACAGTTACCAAGCAACATTCATTTTGAAAATGCAGCTAAAAGTGTGGAACATGAAAAGCTTATATAAGATCATGCAGTTTCATAAAAAACAATTCACAACGGGTTACAACAACTTCCTCATATTTACAGTGATCCAATAGGCAATTATTTGGATGAGTTTTGTAGTCAGAGTGGTCCTCCTTTGGCCGTTTATGAGCCTGAAAACATGGGTAAGGGAAATTTATCTCAGCAAACAACATTGTTGTCTTTTCATCAGCTATCACATCACGTTCATCACAAAGGTCACTCGAAGTCTTGCTACCTTATTATGACAATTTTAAGTTGAAGTTCCAGGAAAGCAAGGAAGCAGATGAAAATTCGAAATCATGGTATGAAGACCGCCTAGAAAGGAAGTGTAACCTATCAGATCCTCCATTTCAAGATTCTTTTGTTGATTTGTTGCACTCATGAAAAGAGGCAATGTTTCATGATTTTCAAGACCCCTTGGGCAATCTTTTGCAAGCATGGGAGAAGGTGAATGTTGTTTTGTTTGTCAACATAAATCTTGGTTTTAGTTTTCATTGAGTTTCCTACATGTACATCATTATGTATGCTTATAGAGGATGTAAGAAGAATTTCAGTGAGTGGCCATCTCCTTTCTTGGCTTTATTTGGAATTTGGTATCATTTGAGTGAGAAGCTTATGGATCAGTTAATGTAGGTAAGGTGTGATGAATAAGTTCAACATTCTAAGCAGCTTTTTCAGTGTCAGTTTGCAGTTGACGGTGTATAGTTCAATTTTCAGTTTGATTTGAGTGTCAGGTTTTATATACGACTCCATGCCCAATGGATGAGGCTACTTGGTCTACGGTGTTCTTGACACCTCTTAAAAGAGTCACCATCCCTAGCTGGAGCCAATGTTAGTGTCTGTGAGTCCTGTCAGTCACCAGTGATCAAATGTGCTCTTTCAATCTTTTTGTTAGGGACTTAGGTCAAATTTTTATATTTTCAAGTCAGTCCTCAAATAAAAATTTGGTCACTGGCTGGTGTTGGTTTAGGTCATCACTACTCCCTTGGTTTGCAAAGTCACCACCCTAAGCATGGTCATGTCATTATTTATTATCATAAGTCTAAATGTTGGTCTAGGTCATCACTGTGGTCTTGAAATCATGTATAGTTGAAAATTCAAAAGTTTCGTAAAGTAGTTAAGAGTACACCTAGTCTCATCATTTGCTTGTGTCATCCATATCCAATGAGATTCATATCATCATTCTTGTCACTATCATGGGAGTTAGTGAATTTAGGGAATAAAGTGTTAAAGTGCAACGGTTCACATTGAGATATTACTTTCCACTTCAAGTAATATTTTTGCAAGTAATTTTTAGTTACAAGTTACTCTAATCAAGTACATTTGATGTCACCTATCAAATCAAGCCTCAAAGTCTCCAAATTCGATTCTACATCCTAAAAAAGCGTTCAAACTTCATTTCTACTCTCAAAAGATCTACTCATCATTCAAACACATTTCCCCTAGCCTTCCTTACCCCTACACACCTCAGTACCTAAGTCCTAGAGCTAACCCTGGTCCTTACGCTGCGTTTTAGGGAGTTTAAGGGTTAGTACTATGTTTAAATTCCTACCACCTATCCCTACACTCCCTAAGTGATTTTTCACTTCCCTAAGACTCCCAACACATATAAATACCTCCTAAATCCTCCCCTAAGATTTTCCCATTCCCTTTCCCCTCATTTCCTTTACTTTCCCACAAACCTTAGCCTATTGCTACACCTTTGACAATTTCCTAGGCTAGGACTATGTTTTCCACTTTTTCACCCTTTCCCCTCACCCATTCCCTAAAATTTCACTTCCCTACACTCCCTAACATCTATCCCTAACCCCATAAATTTTCCCAAGAATTTAGGAGCCCCCTAATCTCTTCATCTCCCTTCATTCCTAAAACTGCCCTAAATTCCCTCTTTCTAGCACTAAACCCTAATTCCATTTCCTGGTGAGCTGGGGTTACATAATGGATGCAGAGATCACACCCACTGATCATATGAAGTATAAAGGCGGGAAAATTTCCAGGTGTGAGCGCATTTTGGCACATAGCATCATGTCTCCACCATTTCTCAAGAAATCATTCCAAGAGACAAATCATTTGCTGCACATAGGGACAATTTTTCTTCAAAGTATGTTTCTGACCAAATGGAGATGATTTTTACAAATTTGAAAGAGGTTTTAATCAATCATAGTCCAAGGAACAAAAACCTTCTTCATTTTATACACAAGTGTTATGATTTTGGATAAAATCCCAAAATACAGTTGCTACAGGATAGTTGTCGCACTTTTGGAGTGACCTTGGGAGAATGCATTTTCTCAGTCTTGGATAGGCCATTTTGCATGCTTAAGTACTCTATTGAAAACTATACATCCTAAGCTTTCCAATAGTACCTTAATATCTGCATTTAGAGCTCAAGAAACCATTCAAAAGTGCCCTACAAGATGGCACTGTGTTTTTGTTACACTCTTGGGAGTAGTCTTGGGAAAATGCATTCTTCTCTGTCATGGAGTGTCCAAATGACTTGCTTGATGAGTCAAATGATAACTAGACATACATATATTTCCAATGAGACATAAAGATCCTGATTTGGACATTGGGAAGGCCTCCAAAAGTCACTTCTACCAATTTCATTATGTTTTCTCCTCGCACATTGCGCTTTTGCCTAAATTTGTTGCGTTTTCACCTGAAAGCCACTTTCCTCAGTTGACTTAGTCCAGATTCAACCTCCACTGATGTAATTTGTCAGGTTTTATTTTGTGATGATGTAAAGAGGTGTAAATAGGTTGGTTATAGTGAATGTGAAGTAGATACATGCTTGTTAATGTCTTTTATGGTCAAATGTATCAGTTTTGCTATTAAGAGGAGGGTTTATCAATCTCCCTAGTCATTAGGTTATGGTTAGAGATATTTTGGGAACTGCTCCACCACTCATGGATTCAACCCCTGAGAGAAGAGAGATGTTGTTTTGATCTATATGTATCATTTTCTTAGCCATTTTGAGGGTTGGACATCAGAGGTTGGAACACTTGTAGCTTGTACTTCAACTCTTTATTCAGGAAATCAAAGGAGCAGTTGCAGCTATCATCTACGAATTCATGTGCAGTGAGTTTGTGATGATGTATTTTCTCTGTTATAGTTTTATATGAATGATATACATCTCTCCTTTCCATACCTTATTTCTTCAGTGGTTTTCCTTAAAGGTTATAAGTAGAATTCTTTTTATGAAAGCTTTGTTTTGATGGGAATATCATTTTGTGTAATTTTCCTTCTTAATTAATGAATTCATGGTGCACAGGCTCATTAAGACATTTTTACTCTTTCAAACCCTACACTACACTGACAAAACCATAAAGCCATCACAAAAGTATTGCTACCTTGCTCCTCCATATATTTGTTGTTGTAACCCTTTGATACTTTGACCTAGCTACCTGGTTTTTATCCCTAATCCAACATCAAAACCCTAAAAACTCAAAACCTACCTGAGCCTAGAATACCTAGCCTAGTATTCTTTTATATTCCAGACAACCTTTGGTTGTGATTTCATAGAGAGATCTCTCTCTGGTTTTGTAGGGCTAGCTACCAAACTGAAAGCTTGGTTTGATGTTACCTTCATCGATCTCCTCCTCAACTTGGGACATTGTGGAGGATAATAGATTGAATTCCTCAATTTTAAGCAAGTTACAAATAGATAAACGATTCATGCAAGTAGGCTATTGATTTGGTTAAGTGTGCAAATAGCGTAGCATGGTTTACTTCTGCAACTAAACTAGCCTCTTCCTTTCATGAAATTTCAATTAGAATTTACATTTAATGAATGTCATTTTCATTTTTGTAGTTAGAATCATGTTTAACTCCTTGCAATCATGATATGATTTCATAAGAAATCCTCTTTGTAGTTAGTTGGGAGTGGTCTTTGAATACCTTGATATGATCTAATGACAGAGGGTGACATGAGTAGAACCTAATATGTTGTGCATATAGCACTGTCACCTCTAAGTTTGTATGAACCCCAGGATGATAATTTAAGTTGAGAAGCCTTGGGAGTTGCAACATTGTTGGTGCAATACCAGGGCTCTTATTTTTTAGCGTCGTTGTCGGGGAGGTGTTCAAGTAGATGTTGTTTCTACTTAGGAGTTACTTATTTTTTGCTTTGCATTAGTCTTATTGATTTGAAATCTTAAAAAAAAAAAGAGAAAAAGAATTAAAAAAAATAATAGAGTTATTTATTTCATTCCTCATAGGAGTAGGGATAGTCAAGGGAAATTATTACCAAAAATCCTCACCCCTTCAAGCAGTCAACCTTCATTCTTCATTGGTGACTTTGAACTTCCCTCTCTAACTACATGGGAGTTAGAAGACCCTCTAGGAAAGCAACCTGCAATTTTTGAGGAACCCATAGGGGAAGAAGAACCTATCTCACCTACCCAAACCATGTCTGAAAAAAAAAATAGAGCTATTTATTTCATTCCTCGTAGGAGTAGGGATAGTCAAGGGAAATTATTACCAAAAATCCCCGCCCCTTCAAGCAGTCAACCTTCATTCTTCATTGGTGACTTTGAACTTCCCTCTCTAACTACATGGGAGTTAGAAGAATCTCTAGGAAAGCAACCTGAAATTTTTGAGGAACCCATAGGGGAAGAAGAACCTATCTCACCTACCCAAACCATGGCTTAAAAAAAAAAAAAAATGGGCTAGAATGAAGAATATTAGCCTTGCTTCCCTTCCACATTTCCATGGCCTAACTTCTCAGGATCCCGACACATTCATGTTTGATTTTTTGTTGTTTGTAGGACCTATGATTATGCCTTAGATGAACAGAAGCTAAAGTTGTTTCCATCTACCCTCAAAGATGTAGCCTTGCATTGTTTTATGAGTTTACCAAGAGGAAGCATCACTACCTGGGCCCAAATGCAACAAGCCTTCAATGAAAAGTATAGGGATTATTGTAGTTCCAAATAAACAAAGGAGGAAATCTTTAGGATGACCCTAGGACTAGACGAATCCTTAGATGACTATGAGGAAAGTTTCCAACACAATTATAGGAGGGCTAACTGTACCCTTGACCCTAAATCACTCAAGCTACTCCTTCTCCTAGGGATCAGGGAGGATGTAGTGGAAACCCTCAACATGTTGTTTGGAGGAGACATCTCCAAATTACCTTATGGTGACATCAAAACAGTGTTCAAGAATCACTCTAGGGCTGCCAAGAAAAAGGGTAGGCCTATCCAAGGCTTGGTTAGCTCATCTCGCTCTACATCAACCCTAAAACATGAGATAGGAAGTATGTTGGAGGATTTTAAGAGTGAAATGTTGCATACCTTTTCCCTACAAATGGATACTATGCAAATTAAAAAGAAGCAAGAGGAAGCAGAAAGGGCACTAGTTATCTTCTGCCCTAGATGCACTAAGAGACACCCTAGGAATGAGTGCCCACTGAATGTCGTAGAAGTCTACTTTGTCTATGAATAAAACCATGAAAAAAACAAATTTCCCTCTCTGCCAGGTCTGAAGGTTGTATACCAAGGGGAAGAAGGTGGTTCAGAGCAACTCTGCTTCATTAGCCAAAGGAGGCCTCAAGGCCCTCAGACATATCAATAGGGCATGCAAGGTGTGCACTATCCTCATTAGAAACCAAATCATAGTGCACCTTTCTAGCTTTGGTACCCTTCCACTCGTCCATAATGGCCCACACCTCCTCCTTGGCCTTATACTCCTCAATATCCTCCTCAACCTATTAACCTTACTCTCTAGCCATATCCACCTCAATCTTCCCAATGGGGAAACCTCTCACCAGGGTGGAGGCTTGAAACAACCCAACATCCTACTTTACTACCTCCACCTCAACCTCAACCGTAACTCCCTCACCATACCCCACCTAAGAAACCTCAAATTCCTTCTCAACCCAATCTATACTCGAACAATAAGCAGGCACAATAGGCTTATAGTGGGGAGACATCTTATCTTGCTTATATTATGGAAATCCAAGAGATCAACCTTCAATTTGGGAAGCTGATCGCAGATAATCACCCACCTTATCCACCTAGAGATCTTGAAGAGGAGAAGGAAGAGAGTGTCCCTCAAGCCAATGCACCTCCTTACCTTGAAAGGTTGGTCCACCCTAAACAACACACCCCATAAGAGGTTGAACTTTTGGGAGAATTTAAGAACTTGTGTGTCAAAATACCCCTTCTATGGGCCATCAAATATGTCCCCATTTACAACAAGATTATCAAGGAAGAGTGTTCAAAAGACCCAGGAGAAGAAGAAGAGATGCCCCCACTATTAATGTTGTTGGACAACTATCCAACCTAATGCTTGGGAGGGTAATCTCCCCGAAGTACTTGGATCCTGGTAACCCAGTAGTGGATGTGCACATTGATGGAATTAATTGTCCCTAATACCTTGATTGACCTTGAGGATGCAATCAATGTGATGACCAAGGAAACCATGTTGAATCTGAGCCTCCAAGGGGCCTTAAGAAAGACCATTATAGTGTTGCAACTTGTAGACATATCCACAATAGCTCCTGATGGATTTATTGGGGATGTCATGGTCTCCATTGAATCTTGGGAGTACCCCACTGATTTCCTGGTCCTCCAACCTAAAACCAAGTTTAATGGTTATCATCTCATCCTAGGAAGAACTTGGTTGACCACTGTTGATGCCTACATTAGTTGCAGGGTTGGGAACATGACCATTAAGAATGGCCACCTATCAAAATAGTTTGTGTTGTATCCTCCTGCTCAACCTTCAATTAAGCATGATTTTCCCTTGTGGTTAGAGGATGAGGAAGAGGAATAATTTTATCGGACACCCCCCTACCCAGTCTGCACACTGGACATTGTTATAGGGGGGAGGAAACTTGATGAAGATGACCTTATTAACCATATCTTACATAATCAACCTCCCATTTCCATGCCAATCGATGAACTAATAAAGGATCTTGAAAGTAGTCCTTGGAATGGTTTATGCTCTGCTGACTCTGGACCATAACATGCCAAGGTTGTGGAAATTAGCCCATTCATAACTCTAAAGATAAACCCCTCTCTCTCTCAGCCAAGCAAGAAGAACAATTATGCAGTGTGCTAAGGCAAAACCTGGATGATTTTGCTTTGGATTATAAGGAGATGAAGGGCGTGCATTCCTTAGTCTGTACCCATCATATCTACATCAAAGAGGGATGCAATCTTGTGTGCCAACCCCAGAGAAGGATGAAACCATCGCTCAAGGACATCGTGAAAGAGGAATTACAAAAGCTATTTGATGCAGGGTTCATATACCCCATTTTAGATAGTGAGCGGGTGTCCCCTCTTATTTTAGTCCCCAAGAAAAATGGTAAGTGGAGGATCTATGTTGACTACTAATAAATTAACAAGAATACAAAGAAGGACAATATCCCTTTGCCCTTCATTGACCAAGTCCTATATGGTCTTGCAGGGAAGAAATTATTCTCCTTCCTGGATGGATTTAGCGGGTACAACCAAATACAGATCAGCCCTGAAGACCAAGATATTACATTCACATGTCCTTAGGGTACCTTTTCCTATAGGGTCCTTCCATTCGGTCTGTACAATGCCCATGCTACCTTCCAAAGGGTAGTTCTAAGTATCTTTGTTGAATTTGTTCATGACACTGTTGAGATATACATGGATGACTTCACTCCTTATAGATGTGATTTCTAGGAAGCTCTTTCTAGTTTGTGCAAAGTCTTAAAGAAATGCATTGAAATGAATCTTTCATTAAGTCCTGAGAAATGTGAATTTTTTATGAATGTAGGGAATGTCCTTGCTCATTCCATATCTAAGGAAGGGATACAAGTTGACCCAAACAAAATTGCCATCATTAAAAGGTTCCATGTCCCCAAAAAACAAAGATATGTCTGAAGCTTCCTTGGATTCAAAGTGCTAAAAGAAAATCTTACCATTGCACCCATCCTTAGATATCCTAACTGGGTATTACCTTTCCATATACACACATATGCATCATATAAAGTTGTAGGGGATGCCTTAGGACAAGTGGAAGACAAATTTCCTCATACTATCTATTTCATCAATAAGAAACTTTCTAAAGCCGAGTTAAATTATACAGTCACTGAAAAAGAATTCTTGGATATGGTATATTCTTTGAACAAGTTTAAGCATTACATCACTAGTTATAAAAATTTTGTTCACATTGATCATGCAACCATTAACTATTTAGTGAATAAGATTGATGTCAATACTAGGATAATTAGATGGTTGTTGTTATTACAACAATTTGATTTAACTGTTATTAACAAACCAGAAAAAGAGAATGTGGTTGCAGATTTCTTGTCAAGACTAACCTTGCCTGCAGAAAAGGAATAAATGGTAGATGATTAGCTCCCAGATGAACACCTCTTTGCCATCTCAGTGCTCTCTCTTTCGTTTGTTTATATAGCCAGCTAATTGGTTGTTGGGAGGTTCCCTCCTAATCTATCCTCCTAGAAGAAAAACAAGATTGTTAGGAAAAGTACCCCATTCACTTGGATTGGGGGAAATCTTTTCAAGTTGGGGCCATATCAGATCCTGAGGAGACTTGTGAAGGAAGAGGAGGTCATTGACATCCTCTCAGGATGCCATGATGGACCTTGTGGAGGCCACTTTGCTACTAAGATAACAACCTTCAAGGTTCTACAAGCATGTTACTACTGGTCCACTCTACATCAAGATGCAAGAAGATACACCACCAAGTGTAGTGCCAAAGGATGGGTAAGCCTACACCTAAGGATGAAATTCCCTTACAACCTTAAGTGACTCTACAGCCATTTGAGAAATAGGGCATGGACTTCATTAGGCCTTTTGATCCCCCATCACGACAGAAGAAGTATATCATTGTGTGCACTGATTACTTGACTAAATGGCTCGAAACAAAGGCAGTTAAGGCAACAACTGAGCATAAGGTGGTTGATTTTACAAGGGAGAACATCTTATACAACTTTGGTTTTCCAAGAGATTTGGTCATTGATCAAGGAACACAATTCACATCAAATTTGATCAAAGATCTCATGAAGCAGCACAACATTAAGCACAAGATGTCCACTGCCAATCACCCTCAGGAAAATGGGAAAGTGGAGGTCAAAAACATAGCATTGGAGAAAATTATGACCAAGGTTGTTAGCAGTAGCAAAAAGGATTGGGTGGACAGACTTGTAGAAGCCACTTGGGCCTACAACACCACTTAGAAGACCACCATTGGATTTAATCCATTATAACTAGTCTATGGGAAGAAGGCCTTGTTGTCCATTGAATTTGAGTACAATATCTTAAGGATGGAAACTCGGTTAGACTTGGACCTCACTACAACACAATAATATAGGTTGCTCCAACTCAATGGTTTAGATGAATTCAAGCTGCAATCTCTCCTGCACAATGAGCTCATCCAGCTACAGAGGAAGATTTGGCATGACAAACACATTAGGGAGAGAAGTTTTCAAGAAGGTGATTCTGCCCTGCTGGATGATTCCATATTCAAGGATTTCAGGGGAAAATTAATGACAAGATGGTTGGGTCCCTATCTAGTGGGAATATGTCATGAGAATGGGTCTGTCCAAATCATAATAATTGATGAGGAAGGTATTCCCTTACTTGTCAATGGTTGCAGGTTGAAGTTGTATAAAAGACCTCTATCCAAGGAAGAGTTTATTAGTTCAATCATCAAAGGATGGAATGTGATTGGGAAGCTCACAACCCTCGATCCACAAAGATTCTAAAAAATAAATAAAAATAAAGGGCCTAGATGAAAACCTCCATGAGGCATCTAAGGCCAACTCTAAGGTTGAAAACCTTTGTGAGGCAGCCCAAGAGCAAAAAAAAAAAGGAAAAAAAAGAAAAAGGGAAATAAGATGAAAATATCCTCAGGTGAAAACCTCCTCTGAGGTTCCTAGGGCAAGCATACAAGTTGAAAACCTCTCTAGAGGAAGCTTGCATGTCTCGAAAAAAGAGAAAAAAAAAAAAAAGACACAAGGGGGGAGTCCTTACATCAATTTTGCTAACATTTCTCATTTGTAGAACTACAAACAGTCATAATGATAATGTTTATAGAGCAAGTTCCACAGTTCATTTCTCCATATTTCCCAACCATATGCTGCATTTTCATCCTCTTCATCCACCTCTCTACCTCTATCCATCATCTAGCCAATAATTGTACCATGTTTTGCCTCATTTTTTAAATGCTACAGGATTGTCCAAACCTTCTATAGGATTGTCCTGAACTTCTACAAGATTGTCCTGAATTGCTACAGGAGTAAACTGAAATGCTACAGGAGGGAGATCCACTTGGAAAAAGGGGCCAAAAGGAGATGTTTTCCTTGGGAAACGTCGAGAGAGGTCCACCAAAAATTTTTCATTACTCATCCACCCCATTTAACCAAATTTGTTCTTTTAAAAAAAAAAAAAAAAAAAAAGGATTATGCATTCACCCTTTCACCACCTTCACCACCCTCTGATGATATCCCTAGAACCACTATGATTTGTCCTAATATATGAATGCAATATGAGGTCTTGAGGGGGAACTAAGTGCCTTCTACATGAAGGAGATCGGTCATGTAGCAAATTGCATAGTTCCAACAAGATCTTGAACCAATTTTTTTTTTTACAACTCCAAAGAAGAAGGTTGAGCCACCCTTAGGCATCATGAGGCCATTATTGAAGCTTATAAATGTCACAACATCTGTGAAGAGCAGATGTAAGGTCATATATCCACTCCAACTACAACAGGTCAAACAATGGAAGGAGGCCTTCATGGAAGAAATATTTCATCAATCGACTACATCATCATGTTGTGAAGACTTGTGCATAAGTAAAAAAGGAAAATTAGCACCTATAGGGGTCAGTTAATTAATCATTGGCTCAATAGAAACATGCATGCCTCTCCCATCACCTCTTCCTATGCACATAATGGTAAAAAAATGTGTTTAATGACCGAGAATATAGTTCTTATGGATTGGAGGTGGCTAGTAAACTTGGCCACCTTCGATTAGTAAACTACAATTTACTCAGCAACCCATGCAACGTGGAAAAGTCAAATTAAGTGGGGTGATGATTACGTGGAATGGGGGCAACGGTTAAAAAATGAAATTTGTGCAAGAGCGAAGTCACCAAAGCACTCTGAGCCATTGCACCAAAAGGGAATAAAAGTACGAGGCTCGATTCCACTTGCACAATTTCCCATTTCTATAAAACAGTTGGAGAGACCCACCAAGGTACTGAAGGATGAAATAGATGCTACTAGAGTCTGCCTAGGGTGCCACTGAATTGCTATAGGCTGAGTTCCAGGTACTACAAGAGGATCTGAATTGCTACATGAGCACATAAAAGAAGCTACAAGGATTAATTAAGGGGAGAAAGGGATCCAAAACCACCAGAATTTTTCCTCAAAACCTCATGCACATGAGAGAGTCATCTTGGAAAGGGTAAGTGGCCTCCCCCCTCTCTAATTTCCATACACTTGCATGAAGAATTATGCTTGAATTGGGTACCCTGTATGTTATGCAACCAACTCACAAAATAGAAGAAAAGATAGATCAGTGCCTTCAAAATAAGCCTCTTCGAGGGGGGAACCTCCTTTACATTACACAAATGAACAATTAAGGGATGTTTCAAATGACAAAACCTCCTTTCTATAAATAGGAGTCTAAGGGGTCACAATATAATTAGATCCGACATAACAATAATAATATAAGGGCACAACAATAACAATAGTGGGTTTTATGGGGCACAATAATAACAATATGGGGACAACATGGGCACAACAATAATAATAAGGGGCTACAATGACAATAGTAATGGAGGAATCACTAGTATTATAGGGACTTAACATGCCCCTCTCCTTCAAAAAAGTGTTGTCCTCAACATTTGAGTAGTTCTGGATGCTTTTGTTTAAAATTCTCATCCTCCCATGTGGAATCTTCAGTGGGTAAGTTATTCCACTTAATGAGATATTATGAAATTGATCGATTTCGTAGCTGTCGGGTTCTTGTTTCTGTGATTGCTTCAGGTTCCAATATGATTTTTCCTTCC
>APFE031735914.1:0-28293 GCA_000404065.3 Pinus taeda | reverse complement strand
GTGAACCTTTTAATGGCCACATTGTAGAGGAATTTTTTCTCACAATTATGGAGGATGAGAAATTATTCCAAAATATGCTAGAAACTTTGGACCTCTTCTGTGAGATTTTGGGTCCAACATTTGACGGGTTAAAAAATAATTTCTATTGGAAAAGCCCATGTGAACTATTGAGAGGATAGAGAAATTCTGATAGGATTTGATAAAACCAAGGAAAATTATCAATTTTTGGTTGTTATGTTTACTCTTTTAATCTTTCATCATTGTGCTTCGGCAATAGATATTGTGAAGAGCTAGAGAAAACAAATTCAAGTGAGAAAGAAAAATCCACTAGAAGTCTAACTAGATTCACACCATAGTGCTAGTGATCACACACACATTTTTGTTAATGTTAGCCCTCCACTAACAAATTATTATAAAATTCTTATAAACATACTCCCATATTTCTTATGGGTGAAGCTTGATGGGGAGAAGGGTGTTCTAAAAGGTCTTTGTAACATATGTTTCTCATTAAGAGAGGCCATTTTAGGAATTATCTATCCTAAAGCTCATAAAGGGAAGATAGGTGGATTTATAGAGGAAGATTTTAGGTCTTTGTGCTAAATAGATTGTCAGATATATAGAGATAAAATTGGCCAAGAATATCCTCCTATGCAATTGTGTAATTCCAGAAACACCATATAGAAAACATTGTTAGAGAAGCCTCATTTTTATGGAAGAGATGTTTGCATCAATAATTTTTGAAGTATGCACAATCAAATCATTTGTAGTTCAGAAAATTTAGAAATCTTGAGGAGTTGTCTAGCCATACTTAAGATGAGAGGGTGATTAATTTGTTACATCGCTCTATTTTAATGACCAATAATATTTGGTGGTCATTAATGCTTGTAGGAATTGTTGAAATATTCTTCATGCATCCCTTTGTTCTCACCACTCACCCACTCAAAATGAGGATTAGTATAGTCAAGTACTTATATAATCCTTCCAACAAAGATAACAGGATAGAGATGTCTTGGAAAGAACTTAAAGGGAAATTAAAGCAACTAATGTGGATAAAATTATTTTGATGGAAGGATTAGAAGTGGAATCATTCCAAACCCTTCTAGAAATATAATATAGCTATGATTTCTAATGATTGATGCGAACATTGTAGAGCGATGTGAAGCTCACAAATCCTAAAACCTTAAATATATTCTCTCGACTTGGCACTACAAACTTAAGGTTCTCTACAACCCCCCGTCAAATTAAAAAAATCTTCTTTACATGATGTTTAGTTCATGAGTTTCCAGTTAGTATTTTATCACACCTTTTTGTCCCCACACTTAATTTATTTTTGGTGTTATGGAAGTAATTAAACATATTATTTGGTATTATAAAATGTTGAAGCGAGCTTGATGTGAGGCCAAATATTTGTATGGCCACATATGTTGGATCAAAGTCATGGGAATCATCGAAATTGAACCTTAAAGTTGAAAGTTGATGAACCTCAAGGAGAAGTTCAACTTTGTCCAAGTTCAACCCTATTACCTACCATTTCATTGGGTACTATAAATGGGTAATCTTGGTGTCTTTTTTTAAGGATCTGATTATTACTAAGTTTTAGGTTCATCATTCGTGTCCTTAGTTAATTATGCATTCCTGCATTCATATAATGCACATAATTGCAATTATTTTCTTATGAAAATACACGAGAATCCCGCATGTGAGTCTTTGGGAAAGGATATTATCTACTCATTTTTTATTGACAATGGCATACCTTGTAATGTTGACTATGTACGGATATTTTCTAGGATTGAGGAGAAGTGCACTATTCTAAGACCTTATCATAGCATGGTTTAGCATTACCATATACCATTTTCATTGAAACAATTGATTCAAGTAGCATCAGATGAAGAGTTTCACCCAAAGACATGTGAAATACTTGGAGTAAATTGGATCACACGATCCCTTATCTTAAAAGAAGTTCATGAAAACATATGGTAAGTTTGCATCCAACATACCCTAATTAACCTATAATTTTGGCCTATGGCATGCAACCTTCTTATTCATTTTCCATCTAGACAAAGGGAGATAAAAAATCCCTTTGTTATTTGTAACTTATTGTTTGTGACTTAAGTATGTCATGTATCTGGTTCAGTATCCTCACACTTTCAACAGATTCAAATGTAAATCTAGCTCCATATGCAACAACAAAATCATTATTTTGAAGAAATATATTCAGGACCACTCAAAGTTACCCCTAAATATTATGGGTAACATCTTCCTCCAACGTTGAGGCAAGTTTTCTTCTTGGGAGCACTTGAGAACACGAGAATATCATCCTTACCACAACATTTCTAAAGTGAAATATTTGATCCAATGTAGCCACCTCAAGATTTAAACGAGGAAGTATCCTTTTATAGTGTTATATTATCATATGGAATAGGGACATGTCAAATTATGGATGCTTGTATCTTGTAACATTATTTGATATTGTCTCAAAAAACTAATTAAACCTCCTTTTCACCAAAACTATTTCCAATTTTATGTTTGCCTAAGCTACCACATATATTTTTACCAGCCATCCTTACATACCCTTTTGATAGTAAGGATTTTTCATTATAGGTATACTTATGGGTGATTCCTTTTGATGACTTTAATAAAGGAAGACCTATATCTGTTGAAATAAGAAATTGCTTGGGGGCGGGGGTGAATCAGTAATTTAAGAAACTCTTATTTTTATTTTCTTACTATGCTTATAGTCCCTTCTTATGTTCTTTCACATGTGATAGATTTCATTCATGAAACACTGAATCAATAATATTTCAAAAACACATACTAAAATAACAATCTCATGATAAACACACATTTGACACAATGTTTTCACGTGGAAACCCAGAGGGAAAAACCACCAATTTATTGTTTGCTTTATGATGTAAATTAAACACCCACTTAATTACATATGTTTTCTTGTGAGCACCCACTCATGGGAGTCACTGACCTCCTTTATTTAGCAATCACCAACTTTCCAAGAGGCACCAACATCTTTATAATGTAGGCACCAACCTTCCCTTGCCATTGTTCTACTATTTCCTATACTTTTCAAAATGAAAACAAGGGCATATAATTTTACAAGTAAAATACCAGTAAATAGTTGTTTGTAGATTCAACTTCTGCACTTTAGTTTTAATGTTCCCTTACAATGGGTCTCCTCTTGCTATTCACAACAACACTTCCTATACACTTTGCATTCATTTCCAATGTCTCTTCACTTATTTCACACAAACACTACTCTCACCATACTCCATATTGTACGCTTGTCATTTTTGCTACACACATAGGCCAAGTCCACTAAGGTGCTCAACTATGCTCTTCACTCACTGCTCAAAACATTCACACATCTTTTCAATTCCCCACTTAGCTCAATGGAATTTTGGTGTTTTGTTCCTCTGCTTCACTAAGATCATTGTATCCACTATCACCGTCATCACAACCCAAGCATGTATCCCTAGCATGACACTCCATTCTTCTACTCCTTCATGCTTTCTTCAATTCTTTCGTTGCATTAATCCATAAGAATGGGCTTTGATGACTTCTATCTCTCACTACATGGCTCTTCATGCTATGTATTTAATCCCCCCCCCCCCCCCCCCCCCCCCCCAGCACATTTCACAAATACTCCTCATGCTTATTTATGGTTCATAGAGATTTAGTTGTACCTCTGCATGGCATCTTCATTCTTCATTTACATCTACAAAGTGTGCATAGGAGGTCTTCAACCACCAACATTACTGATCTACATTGAAAACTAAAGTTGATGACTCATACACCTTTAATGGCTCCTTCTATTATTATATCGGCATTCTTACATCATAGTGTTGTGTAGTGGTGCAACACTCAGAGACTATTGATTGCCGACCTCTAATTATGTCTAGCCCCTTTTGTATTACCTCCTACTAGAATTCCATCATAGGACTAGGTGCCATGACCTGAGGCTTAGCCTTAAGGTGCAAAGCCCTTTAACGTTTTGTTGATGCCCTTTTATCCTTTGTAGAAGCTTTGCACCCTCAATTCTATGTCGAAGCGCTTAAAGACTCATGACCATGCATTTAACACATTAGAGCCCCACTTATCGACCTTTTTCATATGTTACCAAGTGCCAAACAACTCCAACCTCTGATTTTAGACATTTCAATATGAGGTCACACTACCATGTGGCACTTTTTAAGTGGTCACATATGTCACTCAGATATGAATCATTAGGCCACCCAAAGTGGTCAAAATTGTCTGCCATGTGTCCCTCCATTCTGCCACATCATGATGATATCAGCTTCCACTTGTCCCTTATCGAAACCAATTAGATGTTGTCGTGTGTCTTGATCGGGATCAATCTCCTGCTACCTTGTGTCCTGATTAGAACCCACTGGACAGTGCTATGTGTCCTGTTAGAGGAGAGAGAAAGAGGCCTTGCCTAGCCTAGTTTTTCAATGAATTCCTTTGTTAATTCCTCGTTGGCCTCCCTAGCGATTTTTAACACAATTTGTGTTCTAGCATATCACAACTCTATGAAGGGTCACCCTTGGAAATTTCTAATGTGCGATCCCCAATTAGCCTACAAGCATGTACCGATCCGCTAGGTTCCACCACAATCATAATTTCAACAATATCGCAACATTTCAAAGGTGTTTCACTTGGAATGTTCCAATCTCTAAATTTTCGATATGTGATATAGTGTGTCTTCCCGACCTCTAATTTCGGATTGCAATCATTGATACACTAATGTGCTCAAGTGTCAAACTCTGATTGCGATCATCAATATGGCTTGATCATTGACCTTTGATTGTGATATTCTTCCCTAAAGCTTCAAGACCCTAAACTTCAAGAGGCCATAACTTTTGAACCATGAATCCATTTATGGACTTTTGTATATCACTGGAAAGCTCTTCGAGAGAACTTTCCAATGGAGAGGGTCTGATATGGACTTTGAGTCCTTCTACTACAAGGAAAGTGACTACAAACTTCTCTTCCTGTAGTCCAAACACCCAACCATCATTCTAACCCTTGTTTGACATCCATGCCAATACTTACACAACTAGCTCTCAAATTTCAAAAATCTCCCCCTTTGGCATTGATGCAAACAGCCCAAGATCCACTCAATATTGGCATGGTCTGCTTCGATTCCAATCTTCTCCCCCTTTTACATCAGTGACAAATAATACTTCATAAGCACTCCCCCTGAACCAATGCAGTATAATCTCCCAATAATTCCACCTATTGAGTAGCTGCCACCACCTACCGAAATGAAGTCATTTGAAGGGAGGAGTCACAACCCCTATATGCCTCATGAGATACTACAATGGTTTCCTTTCCAATGGCTTGGTAAAGATATCTTCTAGTTTCTCTTTAGTGGGTACATATAGAAGTTTGACAATGTTGGGTGCAACTTGTTCCCTCAAGAAATGATACTTGATAGGAATATGATTGGTGTTTGAATGCATGAATGAATTTTTTTAGATTTTGATTGCACTTATGTTGTCACACATTATTGGAATGGGATAAGACATCTCTACCTTTTTATCCTTCAAGTATTTCTTCATCCATAGAATTTGTGTACAATAGGTAGAAACAACAATATATTCTGCTTTAGCAGTCGATAAAGAGATAGAGCCCTATTTCTTGCTGACCCACGACACCAAGAATTCACATAGAAAGAAAGTTGCACCAAAAGTATTGTTCCCCTGATCAAGATTTCTAGCCCAATTTTCATTTGTGTAGGCCTTAAAATTCAAATATTCATTCTTAGAATACCACTACCCATAGTATGTTTTACCTTGAAGATATTTGAAGATCCTCTTAACAATAGTACCATGACTTTCTCTCGGGAAAACCTAAAATATGGCCATAATCCCTACTGCTTGTATGATGGTTGGCCATGAAGCTATCAAATATAGTAAGCTTCCTATCATTGACATGTATTTAGTCTGACTTACCAGTGGTGTTCCATCTTCTTTGCACAATTTACAACCTGCAGTCATGGGCGTGTTGACAGGTTTGCAATCTTCCATTCAAAATTTCTTCAGAGTTTCCTTGAGATATTTGGATTGGAATATAAACACTCCTTGTGGAAACTGAGTAATTTTCATACCCAAAAATAAGTATGGTTCTCCAATCATGGACATTTCAAACTCTATTTGCATAAAATTTTCAAATTGATGCCCCAATTGTTCCACATTGCTAGCAAATATTATGTCATCCACATACACAACTATTATCAGTAGATTATCACCTTCAAATTTTACCTAAATATTGTTGTCAATTGAGCGTTTGTTAAACCCTTGCTGCTGGAGATACATATCCAACTTTTCATATCAAGCTCTAGGGGCTCGTTTCAAGCCATATAGGGCCTTCTATAGTTTTCATACAAGCTCTTCATTGGAGGACAACAAAAAAACTTCAGCATTCTCAATGTAAACTTCCTTTTCTGAATCTCCATTGAGAAAGACAGAATTCACTTCCATCTAATATACCTTGATGTTCTTATGAATGCCAAGTGTAAGAAAGATTCTTATTGCTTCTAGTCAAGCTAATTCTGCAAAGTTTTCTTTGAATTCTACTCCTTCTACTTGGGCATACTCTTTGTATACCAATTGAGATTTGTTCTTGATTACTTGACCTTCTTCATTTAGTTTTTTCTTGAATACCTAGTTGGTTCCAATAAAATTTTTCTCTGTGTGTTGGAACAAGCTCCCATGTGTCATTATTTTCAATGTGGTCCAATTCTTCATTCATGGATTTCACCCAGAACTTATCTTCACTTACTTAACAGAGGTTCTTGGGTTCTATCTTTGATGGCAGAGCCAAATTTGCATGACTTGTACTGCCCAAAAGTTTCCTTCTAGTCTGAACAACTTGTCTTTGATTTCCAAGAATTTGAATCTCATGATGTTCCTTTTGTACATACCTAGAGGGTGCCTTTGGCATTGAAGATGTGCTTTCTTCTTCACCTTCATTGTTTGAATATGTTTCATTCAGATCGACGGACTTCAAATCTAAGATTTCTTCATCATTTGAGTTCATTTTGCTACTAGAGGATTCAATTTGTGATCCTACTTCATCTACTATTACGTCAATGCAATCCTCAATATTCCTTGTCCATTTGTTGTGACACTTATATCCTTTGCTTCAAATATAATATCCAAGCAATATTCCTTCATCAACACATGAGTCAAGCTTCCCAAGGTTCTTTTTATTCCTTTTGATGAAACACTTGCTCCCAAACACCTTGAGGTGTTTAACTGATGTAGGTCTTCCATTCCATAACTCATAGTGAGTTTTATCACTATTAGTCCTAATTTGAGCTCTGTTAAACAGATATAATGTTTCTTAGGCTACTTCTCCCCATAAGTTGTGAGACATTCCTACTTCATATAACATCGTTCTTGTCAATTCCTAGATTGTTCTAGGCTTCCTCTCTACTAATACAATTTGGTAAGGATTTCTATCCACTAAGTACTGCCTCCTAAGGCTATTCTCTACACATAATTCCTCAAACCCTTTTGAGGTGAACTCTCCCCCTCTATTTTATCTTAAGATTTTTGTCTTCAAACATTTCTCATTTTCTACTTGAGCTTTAAAAATTTTGAAATGTGCAATTGCGTCTGATTTTTCTTTTAAGAGAACAATCCAAGTAGCCCTAGTGAAATCATCAATGAGCAACATGAAATACCCTTCTCCTTTTGAGGTCTTTGCTCTATTTGTGCCACAAGTATCTATTTGAATGAGCTCTAGAGATCTTGATGAGGTGAACTCTTTCAATTTGTAATGATTTCTAGTCTGCTTACCAAAATGACATGACTTACAAATTGTGTTATCGGGCTTCAAAATTCTTGGTAATCCTTTCATTGCTCCCAACTTGTTGAATTTTATCAAACAACCAATATTCATATGCCCAAGCCGCTTGTGCTACAACCATGCTTGACTTTTTTTTCTTAAGTAGAAGTTAACCCTACAATCGTCAAACACATATACATTATTGTGGGTTCTGAATTTTTTTCCCACCAATTTTCCATTTTTTATGCTGCAGATCTCATAGTCTTTAGATCAAAAGGTCACATCATAGACATTGTCACACATTTAGCTAACATTGAGCAAATTATGCTTGAGACCTTATAAATACAACACATTTTGTGATTTTGTTTTTTGATAAAGACTCACTACACCTGTACCCTTGATTCTTGTTGGGGCATTGTTTCAAAAGGTGACATTTCTTCCTCTATATTTTTCCTTAAGCATTATAAATTTTCTTAAGTCATATGTTTTGAACAACCACTATCGAAATACCATTTGTTTCCCTGATTATGAGATGATAAGGTAAGAGCACACCACATGTCTTCTTTACACTTCTGTTTCCACCCCCCATTATCCTATTGGATAACTGACTGTCTATCATATTGGGACTTAGACAGGTGTTCAAACCTGCATCTGCCCTCACTTCCTTTATGCCCACAATTATTACATTTGAAGAATTATACTTCACTTAGTAAGGGAGAGAAGAAATTATGATTTCTATGGGAGGAATATTGAGACTCAGAAATCTGATGTGTATTATATCTAAGATTTTCATCTCTTTCACCTCTAATTCTTATACAATCAATGTCCTTATGTCCAAAGATATGACACTTATAGCAGTGACCATAAAAAAATAGGTCTTCCTATTTTCAAAAGCATTATGAGATTAAGCAGGAAAATACATTGGTTGTTTGAATGATTGGTTTGTTCTCCATTAATGATCTTCCTCTTTGTCTGGCTCCTCTTCTGTCTTCACTAATTATTTCATGATGCTTCTTCCCATGACTATGTGGTTCTTCAAATCTCGCAGACCTAAAGTTTCTCTTTCTAATAGAATATTATTATGACTTAGAGTATCCCATACCGATTTTGACTCCTCAAGGCCTTTGACTTCTCAGGATCTGACATAAGTTCCTTGACCCTTCAACAAAATTTTCAATTAGAACCTTCTTGGTCTTTATTTACTCAAGATTGATTCTCAAAGAGAGAACCTTTGCTTCAAGATTTTGACAATTCTCTTGCCATTATTGAATCATGTATTGAAGAACTTCTTCCTTTCATTTGGCCTCTTCTAGCTCTATTTTTAGAGTCAAAATACCATATTTTCTTATATGTGATATTGTCTCCCTTTTAACATGACTACCTCCAGTTTCAATAGATTGTTCTCATTTTCCAGTCTCTCACAGTTCCATGGACTTTATTTTATTAAAATGACTACACTGTCCTTACTCTTGATAGCTTCTTCAAGATTTTCTTTTTGATAGGTATACTCCTGATTATTTGAGTTATACATACCTTTCTCTGCAAGCTATAATTGTTCCTTGAGTTGCTTATTCTTCTTCCTAACCTTTTTTTAATTCATCGAGCGCACTGATAAGTTCCCCTTTAGGGTCTAATATTCGTTCTTATTCTTCCTTTTCAGAATCCATAATACCTTTTTCTTGGAGTATGTTTCAATGGCCATAAGAAGTTACTTACTTGACTGATTCTCATATAAGTCTTCACAGTCTAACTTTGATGTTGAGTTGTCTTCTTTGGAGTAGAACCCATTCTTCTTCTAGGGCTTTTTATTTGGATGCATTTGAGACTTGTTTCCAAATTTTAGATCCCCTTCCCTTTTAGCCTTCTCTTTATAAGGGAAATTGGAAGACAAATGTCCAAATTTACCATAGTGAAAACATTTAAAGGGAAACTTCTGTTTATGTTTTCTTGATCCACGCTTTACTTTTTTGGCTATTTGTGTCAGCTCCTGATGAGATTCACATCTGGAGAAATATGTCATTCTTTGTGCCCCTTTCCCTTTCTGGATACATTGAAAGTTGGTTCCTTTGGTTCATACTTTTATATTCCTACTCTCATTTCATAAGTTGTAAGAGTACCATGCAGTTGATCCATCTTGAGATCCTTTAAATAGGGCATTTCTTCAATAGTTGATATTTTGGCATTAAATCTCATGGGTAGACATCTCAATATTTTCTGAACAATGATCTCTTCCTTGAATTCTTCAGCAAGTCCTCCAATCATATTAATGACTTCATCAACTCTGAAGAATCATTATGCTACGATTTCATTCTCATTCATCTCTAACCTTTTGAACCTCCTTTTGAAAGTCTGAAGTTTCGCTTGCTTGACTTTGTCATCTCCTTCATGACACTGGTTAAGATATTCCCACATTTCATAAGAAGACTTACAATGCATAACTTTTACAAGTTTTGATTGACTAAGACCAAAAAGAATGGCATGGCTGGCTTTACCATTCCTCATATATAATTTTTTTCCATCTGTATCGGTGGGGGGAATATTAGGGACATGTAATTTAATAGTACTGAAGTCCAAACATCTACTCTGAGGGATATAAGATATGCTTCCATTCTCACTTCCCAAAAATCGTAGTTGGACCCATCAAAGACTAGTACTCTACTTGAGTAAACTTCCTTACTCTCTTGCCTGGACATAATTCCTTATAGATCTACATTCCAATTTTTAAACTATTGTTGAAGAAAAATTAACTCTAATACCAATTGTTGAAATAAGGAATTGCTAAGAAGGAGGGGTGAATCAGTAATTCAAGAAACTTATTTTTCTTATCTTACTAATATGCATATAGTCCCTTCTTATGTTATTTCACATATGAGAGAATTCAATCATGAAACAATGAATCAATAATATATCAGACACACATATTCAAAGAAAAATCTCATGAGCAACCCACATTTGACACGGTATTTTCACGCGGAAACCCAAAAGGAAAAAAGCACAAATTTTTTGTTGGTTTTATGATGTAAATTAAGCACCGACTTAATTACATCTGTTTCTTTGTGAGCACCCACTCACAGGAGGAACTGACCCCCTTTGTGTAGAAAGCACCAACTTTCTAAGAGGCACAAACCTCTTCAGAATGAAGGCACCAACATTCCCTTACCAGTTTTCTACTATTTCATACAAATTTCAAATGAAAACAAGGGCATACAATTTTACAAGTAAAATACTACTAAATGGTTGTCTATAGATTCAACTCCTACACTTTGGATTCAATGTTATCTTACAATGGGTATCCTCTTGCTACTCACAATAATAATTTCTCTACACTATGCCTTCACTGTCAGTGGCTCTTCATAAATTTGGCACCAGCACTACCCTCACCATACTCCACACTGCACATTTACTAATTTAGCTACACACATAGGCCAAGTTGAATTAGGTGCTCACCTATGATCTTCAAACACTCCTAAAAACATTCACACATCTTCTTAATTCCCCACTCATCTCAATGGAAGTTCGGTGTTTTGTTCCTCTGTTGCACTAAGATCGATGTATCCACTATCACTGTCAATGCAACCCAAGCATGTACCCCTGGCATGGCACTTCATTCTTCTATTGCTTCATGGTTTCTTCAGTTATATCGTTGCATTAATTCATAAGAATGGGATTTGACCACTTCTTTGCCTCACTGCATGACTCTCCATGTTGTGTATTTAGTTTTAGTCCCCTTACGCATTTCATAAAGACTCCCCATGCTTATTTATGGCTCATAGTGATTTAGTTGTACCTCTGTATGTTGTCTCTATTCTTCATTTACATCTACAAAGAGTGCACAATAGGTCTTCGTCCACCAACATTACTTATTTACATTCAAAACTACAGTTACCAACTCATACTCCTTTAATGGCTCCATGTACCGTTATATCAGCTTTCTTCCATTGCAGTGCTGTGTAGTGGTGCAACATTAAGAGATTTCCGATTGCCAACCTCTGATTATGTCTAGCCCCTTTTGTATTAGCTCCTTGCTAGAATTCCATCATACGACTAGGTGCCATGACCTCATGCTTAGCCTTAAGGTGCTAAGCCCTTTAACTGTGTGTTAGCGGCCTTCTCTCCTTTGTAAAAGCTCTGAACCCTCAATACCATGACCAAGTGCTTAAACACTCATGACCATGTGTTTAACACATCAAAGCCCACTCATCAGCATTTTCCATATGTTACCAAGTGCAAAACAACTCCAACCTCTGATTTCCAACTTATGATAAGACGATGCACTGTAATGTGGCAGTTTCTGAGCAGTGACACGTGTCACTCAGATATGGCCCATTAGGCCACCCAATGTGGTTGAAACTATCAACCACATGTCCCTCCATACCACCTTGTCATGATGATGTCAACTACGACTTGTCCCTTATCAAAACCAATTAGATGCTGCCATGAGTCCTCATCCAAACCGATCTCCTAGTACCATGTGTCCTGATTAGAACACACCAGATTTTTCCACATATCCTTTTAGAGGAGAGATAGAGTAGGATCACCTACCCTAGTTTTTCAATGAATTCCTTTGTTAATTCCTTTTTGGCCTCCTCGGTGGTTTTTAATGCAATCAGTGTTTTACTATATCATAGCTGTATGAAGTGTCACCCTTGGAAATTTCTGATATTTGATCCCCGATTTTCCTACAACGAAGTTCTAATCTCTGAAATTGTGATACGCAATGCAACATGTCTCCCCGATCTCCAATTGTCGATACATCGATATAGCTTGATCGCTGACCTCTGATTCTGGTATTCTTCCTTGCATAAATATTTTGATCCAAATTTAAACAATAATGCAAAAAATTACAGACATAACCATATACACAAATATGCAGCGAAAATAATACTTCATTTCATTAATGGAAAATATTGAAATATGCTTACAACTAGAAATGGAAATAAACTAGCTAGGGCGATGGTAGCTTGTCTCTGAGAAGAGATGTGGTAGCTACATGCCTCTGAAATGTCTTACAATGAGGCTTGAAGGCCTATTTATTGTTGAGAAATAATGGAAAACCCTTCGCATCCCAAAACCTAACCCTAGAAGATGAAATGCCAAATTGTGGGCCCCGTTCGGGTAAATTGGTACATCAATTTCCCGGGGTCATAACTTTGGCATACGATCTTCGTTTGATGTGTACAATAGCTCGTTAGAAATATCTATCCGAGAACTACAACTTTGGTGAGGGCAACATCAATCCATGGAGCCATATTGCCCCCAAATTTCCAAGAAAACGTTGTTTAGGGCCTCAAAACGGCTCCAGAAGTTCAGGACTGGAAAAACTACTAAAAGTAGTAAATTCTGCTACAATTAATGAAACTGAAAAACTGAAAGAGATAGTTGTGGGGGTCCAAATGGGATAGGTGGGTGGCCACCAACATCCACCTGGATCGTTTGTCCCCCCTTAGGAAGCAACTTTCCCCATTGCATTGAGTTTCTCCATCTGCTAAACTTGTTCCCAGGTGAGCTATTTTGCAATCTCTGATGTGTCCAGTAATGGTGGGAAGCATGGTCGAAAATTGTCCACATTGAACACTCAGTGCAAGAAAAGAAATGGAGGAATGTTGTGCTCCAAAGAATTGTTTCCCATAGCGTTGGTAATGTTGTAAGGACCATGTTGGAGTGGTCGAAGCTTCTAATGGGGTCTTGTAAGGCGTTTTTCTGTAGATGCAACTGGACTTTGTTACCTACTTGAAGGTTTTGTGGTACCCCTGTGGGTGAGGAGAAGTTATTCCTGTGTTCTATCATGACTGTATCCCTTTGCTGCTACTGTATCCCTTCTGGTATCCCTTATAATAAATCATCCAAAGAAATAATAACAGTGGGAGGCTTTGACTCATACACAGTGTGTCACCTCCACAAGTATGGTTGGCCTAATAGTACATCACAAACATCCATAGGTGTAACATCATATAATACCTTATCTGTGAAGGGCTTGATGTCTTAGGGAAGGCAACACTGGTGGCGAACTTTGAGATCTCCTCCTTCATGAAGCCACCTGATACTGTACGGCTGCAGGTGTGGTGTAGACGGTAGGTCCAACCGCTTCATGACCTCTGCTAAAACGAGGTTTTTTTGGTTGCCACTATCGACAATGAATTATAGAGATGAATCCTTCACCCACATTTGTGAGTGGAAAAGATGCTCCCCCTCCTCTAGGTCTTTGGGTTCATTCTTCTGGATCTTTGGCAGTGGCACTAATGGCGCTGGGCTCTGCATCAATGATCTGCTTCCCTTTGCCATTCCCCTTGTCAGGTTCTAGCTCAAGGTCGAAATATACATCTGATTCAGAAGCCTTCAACTCGGCCACCAGCAACTACTTGGTCTGACACTCACTTGTGTTATGAGTGGGACTTTTGTGGAACTCACACCACTTTCGTATGTCCTTCTTCAGCTTCGTGGTGTTGTTCTTTTCTTGTGGCTTTGAAGGGTTGTCTTGGGTCACCCTGCCTTGGCTTTGTCCTTTGGGCTTCGGATTTGTAGATCCAAAGTCTCGCTTCTTCTGTTTGAACTTTTGCTCGATTTTGACAGCATAATGGTACGTCGTGCCGAGCGAGGAGATGTTCAGGAACTCCATCTCTTCCTGGATGTATCTGTGTAGGCAGTCACGATATTTGAGTACCAGATGTAGGTCAGAATCTTTGATACCCACCTATGTGTGAAGGGTATGAAAAATGTTTGTGAACTCTCGCACATCTTCGTCTCTTCCCTACCAAAGTGTGGTCCACTTTATGTATTTATCCTTGTAGCTTTTGATAAGGTAGTACTGCTCCTTGATGGCATCCTGGAATGAATCCTAGGTAGGTGTGGTTGAAAATAGTGAGCATGTGTTTTCATTCTTCTACTCGCAGTAGGTTTCCCACCAGTCCTTGACGTGGGGGGCTGCTTTGAGAGGAGTGAAAAAAATATTTTCCCGACTCGAAAATTCATGAACAGAAAAATATCCTTCTAGCAGATTTAACCATTTATCTATGGCATCTTCATCTATTTGACCCTCAAAGATGGGGATTTCAAAATTAACTTGTACCTGAAATGGTGTGCCATTCCTAGAGTAGCTGTTGGAAGTCGATGCATCGCCTCTTGGTAGCCTCTGAAGGATCTGCGCAAAGCTATCCATCATCGCATTCCTTTGTCGCTCAAGGGCTTCTTTGAGCAATATTTTGATAGGATCTCCTACTGCCTCGTCTTTCTTTTCATCTGCCATGGGAGATCATCGAGATTTGTGAGGCTAGTCTTGCAAAGGTTCAACTAGTTCAAGCCCTAACTCCTTATATCCCAACCTCGTTCAGGACATGCAAAGAAAAACAAAGAAAATGCAGACTGCTCTGATATCATTGATCCAGATTTCAATAGGAATACAACAAAATATAGATATAACCATATACACAAAGATGCAATGGAAATAATACTTCATTTCATTAATGGATAACACTAAAAATAATTTACAAGAAGAAATGGAAATAAACCATCTAGGGCGATGGTAGCTTATCTCTGAGAAGAGATGTGGCGGCTACATGCCTCTGAACTATCTTACAATGAGGCTTGAAGGCCTATTTATCGTTGATAAACAATTGAAAATCCTTCACATCCTGAAACCTAACCCTAGAAGATGAAATGCCAAATTATGGGCTTTGTTTCGCTAAATTGGTACATCAATTTCCTTGGGTCATAACTTTGGCATATGATCTCTGTTTGATGTGTACAATAGCTCGTTCCAAAGATCTATCCAGGCACTACAACTTTGGGAAGGGAAACATCTGTCCATGGTCCCATGTTGCCCCCAGATTTCCCAAAAAATGTCATTTAGGGCCTCAAAACGGCTCCGAAAGTTCAAAACCCGAAAAACTGCTAAAAATAGTAAATTGTGCTACAACTAAAGAAACTAAAAAAACTAAAAGAGATAGTTTTGGGGGTCGAAATGGGATAGGTGGGTGGCCACCAAAATCCACATGGATCATCTTTATGATCCTGAAATTCAACATGCCATAACTTTTGAACTAAAAATCCTCTTCTAAACTTCTGTATATCACTAGAAATCTCTTCAAGATAACATTCCAATGGAGAGGATCCGATATGGATTTTGAGTCCTTCTACTACAAGGAAAGTGACTTCAAACTTCTCTTCTTGATTTGGAAATGATCTAAGACAAACAATTAAGGTATTACAGACTCATGCGCATGGATGTGCCTATGTTATTTTATGTAATTGACCAATAAGATTGCAAAATACACAGACACTGAAGCAGTTAGAGAAAACATAATAGGAAAACATGTAAACACAACAAGTTTAATAAGGAGTTCACCCAATACTCCTAGGCTATGTCTCTTGGTCCAGCCTTCAGTGGTGGCCTCTTTATATTTTTTCAAAAGTAGAGATTTTACAACAGTGAGCTCAATTTGAGTCTCACACAGCAGAAATGAATTAGCAAGGCTATACTTGGATCCCCCAAGTTTCTAGAGTACACAAACTCTACTTACTAAAACTCAACCTCTATTGGTCACAGTAGTATGAGCCCAATCTGAGACTCATACATGATAGGCATATATAGAGGAGTTCACTTGAGCCTCTCAAGCCTTATCTGGAGTACATAGACGCTTTGACTCTCTCTGGCTCTATCTGGCTCGATGCTTCCTTTGCTTCTGCAGGTCAACTCAACTCCTTCTTTCTACTCTTAGCTTTCTACGTCTAACTAACTCTGTTTCTTTCTCTCTCAGTTAATGGCTTTAAAGCCAATCTGCTTTCTCACTGTTCGTTTCCGCTTCCCGACTTTCTGGTTTCCCTGCCTCTATTCGTTTGAATCCCTCTATTCAGTGTAAACATCACTGTATAATTCCTTACAGGGAGGTGGCCACCTATTCTATAATGGATGAGTGTGTCAGGTTCACTGGAAATGTTTGAACGACCATTTTTTCTGTTAACACCAAGAATTCCTATGAAATATGAATCTCCGCCAACGCATCGTCCATATCGAACTTCAAATCCTTTACAATTCTGCCTATTGACCCCGTCAAATCAAGTCATCCATTAGAACGCGTCTTTACCATTGATCTAGGGCCTTCAGATCCGACGGTCATAGTTCACATTGGGTGGATAAGTAACATGGCATTTACCTGTCCAATGTGAGTCGTTTTCGCTCTCTTCCACCGGACACATGGCACCCCTTGTGTGGCATCGGGCGGGACTTGGTTGAGACCACTTACCACTTGAAGCCCTTCCGATATTCTACCGGTTTTTTTGGGACCCCACTTTTGATGGAATCGACGTGATATCCATTGCATTTTATAACTTTTGAGGTCTGGGCACTCGAGGCTTTTCCTTCTTTAAGGGGTTTGCCCTGTGATATGCAATTAGTGCTCGGGGCTTTTCCTTCTTATTGCTAATCGTATATTAGAAACTACCCCCGTTTCTTAAATTGACCTCTGGTTTTGTTAATTTGTGGCAGCGCACGTTACCATGGGCTGACGATTTGTGCACTAGATAGAGGGTCCTCGTTGCTCCACATTATTCACAAATTGCAACTATTTCAAGGATATCTCGAATAAGCTTGATCTTTATAATAATTTGAAACTTTGGCATGATTTTTAAGAGTTCATGAAAACTTAGAGAGTGATCTAGTATCCAATTCGGATCACGGCCTTCCCACTGAAAAATCTTTTGGACCACCAAAAGTTAGTTTTTAAGAAACAATCAAGTGAGGGTATAAATTCCTCGCCTGCCTAATTTCTATCCATCTTGCACTGCTTGGTTTTGAACCTTTGAGCCTAATCCTAAGGCACTCAACATCAATAGAAGGCAATTAGATCTGCTCTTCGACATCTTCAATCAATGAAGGTTCAAATAGTCTCAAGCTTTCTGCATTAGCTATGGAATTCATGTGCATGTAAGCTGGCAAATCAAAGCGAAAAGTATTTTCACCAATTTTCTCAAGTATCCTGAAAGGTCCATACCTTATTGGCTTCAGCTTCTTACCTTCACCTTGCATTCTGTCTTTTTTGATATACAACCAGACTTGATCACCAACATGGAAAATATGCTTAGTCTGATGCTTTTCATTCCTTGCCTTGTACTTCGCTTGGCTCTTTTCTAGCTGTCCCTGTATTGCCTGGTGAATCCCTTGGATTTGTTCAATGAACTTGGTTGCCTTGTCCACATCATTGTGTCCATCAATCGATATGTCTTTACCAAAGTCAAAATCCAAGGGAGACCTTGGTGTGAAACCAAAACAGGTCTCAAAAGGAGATCACTGTGTAGAAGAATGTTTAGCATGGTTGTAAGTATGTTGCACATAAAACAAATGTTCATCCCAAAGCTTGGGATGCTTGCTGCAATATCCTTTGAGAAATTGGATCACTGTCCTATTGACCACTTCCATTTGGCCATCTATTTGTGGATGAAAGGTTGTGATCTTCTTGAGTCTGGTGTCCATCAATTCCCACAGACTCAACCAAAATTTCCCAACAAATCGAGAATCTCGATCAGATACAATGGAAGTTGGTAATCCAAAATGAACCCATACATGCTGAAAGAACAAATTTTATATTTGTTCAGCTGTAATCTGTTTGTTACAAGCTATTAAAATACATATTTTCTTGAACCTATCCACAATAACATATAAATATCATGACCTTTTCTAGATTTAGGTAGTCCCCCAACAAATTCCATGGAAACACTTTCCCAAGGATGAGAAGGAACTGGTAGTGGGAAGTACAAGCCTAGTTTTCTATTGCTGGCTTGCTTTTAGTACACATGGTACACCCTCTTACATATCTAGAAACTGTTTCATGCATTTTTCGCCAATAACAAAATCTTTGCAGCTGTGCAACTATTTTACTTACCCCAAAGCGACCTGATATTAGAGAAGTGTGTGCTTCTCGAATTATCTTTACTCTTTTGGTTTGATGAATGCATAACTTTCCAAAATGATACAAGAGTTAGTCCTTAACATGATAATCCAATTCTTCTACTTGTTTTCCATGACTTAAAGTTGCATGTACATCTTTGAAATATATATCTTGAGCATATTGTTCAATGTAGCTTTCATGCATTACTGAATTATGCTTAAGTATAGCATATACATTTATGATTGGTTTGGACAACATATCTGCAGCTATATTGTGTATGCCCTTTTTATATCTGATGACAAGATGAAACGAATGTAGAAAACCCATCCACCTATAATATCTTGATTGCTGCAACTTAGTTTGTGAGTGTAAATATTGAAGTTGTTGATGATCAGTATGTATAATTGTCTGTTTTCCCATTAGATAATGTTTCCACTTTTTTACACTGTGTACTAATGCATATAATTCCTTATCATATGTGGGATAATTAACTACTTCAGAATTAAATGTCTCAAAATGATAACATATGGGTTTACCATGCTGCATCAACACTGCTCCCATGGCATAGTCACTGGCATCGGTTTAATCTTGAATGGTCTTTGAAGATTAGGCAATGCTAGTACTAGTGTTGTACTAATCTTTTCTTTTAAGGTGTCGAAGACTTTCTTCTATTTGCCTCCCCACTGAAAACCTGTTAAATCATGTAAGGTATAATCAAGGAAAACTTACCAATGAACTTTCTCCAATATTGTGCTGCTCCTAGGAAGCTTCTATCTTCTATAGCAGATTTCGGTTTAGGCCAGTTTATAATGACAGCAACCTTAGAGGGATCTATCTTCAATTCACCACCCCCTATAATATGACCCAGATAATTCAAAGATGTTTTGCCAAATTCTTATTTTGAGAGCTTAACATAAATATTTTCTCCTTTCAAAACATCTAGAGTCTACTTTACATGCTTCAAGTGTTCTTCTAATGTTTTACTAAATAGAAGAATGTCATCTAAATATACAATGACAAAATCATCAATAAAAGGCCTGAGTGCATCATTTATTACTCTCATGAAAGTAGCAGGAGCATTAGTTAGGCCAAAAGGCATAACCAACCACTCATACAATCCATGCTTTGTCTTGAAAGTAGTCTTCCATGCATCTTTCTCTGCAACTCTGACCTAATGGTAGCCACTATGAAAGTCCAACTTGGAAAAGTAAATAGCTTCTTTCAACTGATCTACTAGATCATCTATGTGAGGAAGGGGATAATGATTTTTTATCGTTATCTTATTCAGTGCTTGGTAATCAATGCACATTCTCCATGAGCTATCTTTCTTTCTCACCAAGACAATTGGAGATCCACATAGTGATGTGCTAGGTCTTGTGAACCCTTTCTCAAGCAGCTCTTGTACCTACTTCTTTATTTCTGCATTCTCTAAAGCGGACAACCTGTACATTCCAATGTTAGCCAATGGAGCATCTTGCTGCAAATTAATATCATGTACTATTTCCTTTCTGGGTAGCAAACCTTTAGGTTCTTGAAATAGCATATCATATTTTGAAACAACTTTTTCTAGATCAGCTTGTTGTTCAGCATTACAGCCCTCAAATACATTGGTTTTATCAGGTTTCTTTTCCTTTACAACCATTAGTAAAAATTGTTTTCATGAATTTACAATTCTTTTCATCTGCCCTGAGTTTATGAAAGTATAATTATCCTTGAGTTTATGAGATCTTACAATACATTCAATTCCATCTTTAACTAGCTTATACTTGTTTTCTTCCCTATAGAAAATATCTTTTCTATTATACAAATAAGGACTTCCTAAAACAATTCCACATATATCCAAGGGAACAATATCTAACTCAACCTCATCTACAAATGCTGACTCAAAAGAAAACCTAAGTTTATGTTGTCTAGTCACTTGTAGCTTTGCTTTATCACATAACTAACCTAATGGATATGGTTTCTTGTGAGGTGTGGTTAGTAACACCAACTTCTTTATAATTGCTTCAGAAATTAAATTTACTTGTGAGCCACTATCAAACAAAGTATCAACCTTTTGATGCTTGGAAAAAACTCTAATATGAAAAAACTCATGTCTTTTCCTCTCATTTTCTTCATTATCAGTGGATTGTGCAGAATTACTAGTAGATGCTTCATAATTTTTACCTTCTATAACTGTGGTTGTGATTGTTGTTTCATCCGCTGAGTATGGCCCCAAATATTTTTGAATAGTTGTAGCAATCTTCTTCTTTTTTCCACCGTACTTCTTGGGTTTCAACTCTAGATGTAGAATCCAACAGTGTTCATCATCATGCCCATCCTTCTTGCAGTGAGTGCATGAAGGTTTCATCTTTTGTATAGCATTTTCCTTCCTCTCTTTCCATTTCTAATTTCTATTTTCCTTGTTCTTGCTTGCAGTGGGTTTTGATGATCCCCCAACTTCTAGGTTCACATCCTTACCTCTAGCCTTTAGATGTGTAAGCTAAACAGATACCTCATCTATGCTAGTGGGATTAAACATGACAATGGTATGCTTTAAATAGCTGTGTAGACCACCTATATACTTCAGCAAAGTTTCAGGTGAGTCTAAAGAAATGCCTAGAATCAAAGCTCTTTTCCTAAATTCTTGGGTGTAACTTTGTACACTTTGCCATTTCAATTGTCGAAGAGTTTTCCAACTCATCATGGCTTGCTGCATATGAGCTAGTGGATAGAACTGTTTTTTAATTGTAGAAACAAATTCACTACAGACAGAAAGAATTTTACCATGCTTCTTCATCTCAGCTTGTGTCCTGCCTTCCCACCATACCAAGGTAGTGCCTCTAAGGCATAGTTTGGCCAGTTGAATCTTACTACCATCTGAATCAATGCTCTACACCCTGCAATACACATCAATCCATCTAATCCAATTATCCAACTTCGCTACATTCATCTCTCCATCATATATTGGCAAATCAAATTTAACATCTAATTTAATCAAATATGTCTTCTTTTTATTTTCAGGGCTATTAAGAGGTGCGGGAAGCTTTTCTTCTTTCTCTTTGCCGTTAGAACGGTCATTGAGAAGAGATTCTACTGCTCCTTTATCTTGTTTTGATTTTGATGAATCTTCATCTCCACCTTTCTTAAATTCTCTATACATTTCATTTATCATAGCTCTCATGGTCATGAAACTATCCATGAACTAGGAGTCTGATTCCAAGGGACTTTCTTCTACCATTTTCCTCTTAGGATAGACTCTTCCAATTTCTGGGTTAGTTTCAACCAATTCTCCTTCTCCTAATTTGAGCTTTGTCCTAGTTAACATTCAACAACAAAATCCATCACAAGATTGTCTAAACTCAACATCCTAGAGCTCTAATACCACTTGATCTGGAATTGATCTAAGACAAACAATTAAGGTATTACAGACTCATGTGCATGGATGTGCCTACATTATTTTATGCAGCGGATTGATAAGACTGTTAAATACATAGACACTAAAGGAGTTAGAGAAAACATAACAAGCAAACATGTAAACACAACAGTTTAATAAGGAGTCCACCCAATACTCATGGGCTACGTCTCTCAGTCCAGCCTTCAGTGGTGGCCTCTATATTATGTTTTCAAAAGAAGATTTTTTACAACAGTGAGCTCAATTTGAGTCTCACACAGCAGATATGAACTAACAAGACTGTAATTGGATCCCCCAAGTCTCTAGAGTACACAGAATCTACTTATTGAAACTCGACTGCTATTGGTCACAGTAGTATGAGCCCAATCTCAGACTCATACATGACAGGCATATACAAAAGAGTTTGCTTGAGCCTCTCAAGCCTTCTCTGGAGTACACAGACTCTCTGACTCTATCTGGTTTTGTCTGGCTCGATGCTGCCTTTGCTTCTGCAGGTCAGCTCGGCTCCTTCTTTCTGCTCTTAGCTTTCTGCGTCTAACTAACTCTTTTTCTTTCTCTGTCAGTTCATGGCTTTAAAGCCAATCTACTTTCTGGCTATTCGTTTCCACTTCCCAACGTTCTAGTTTCCCTGCCTCTGTTGATCTGAATTCCTCTGTTTGGTGTAAACATCACTATATAACGCCTCATAGGGAGGTGGCCACCTATTCTATAATAGATGAGTATGTTAGGTTCACTGGAAATGTTTGAACGGTGGTTTTTTCCATTAACTCCAAGAATTCCCATGAAATACGAATCCCCACCAATGCATTGTCCATATTAGACTTCAAATCCTTTACAATTTTGCTTGTTGATCACGTCAAATCCAGTCATCCATCGGAACGCATCTCCACCATTGATCTGGGGCCTCCAGTTCCAACGATCATCATTCATATCGAGCAAATAAGTAACATGATGTTTACCCATCCGATGTGAGTGGTTTTCTCTCTCTTCCACCGGATGTGTGGCACCCCTTGTGTGGGATCAAGTGGGACTCAATTAAAAAGGCTTACCGCTCGTAGCCCTTCCAACATTCTCCCGGTTTTTGTGGGACCCCACTTTTGACGGAATTGTCATGATATCCATGGCATTTTATAACATTTCGAGTCCGGGTGCTTGGGGCTTTCCCTTCTTTGAGGGGCTTTCCCTGTGATATTCGATTAGTGCTCGAGGCTTTTCCTTCTTGTCACTAATCACATATCATAAACTACCCCTGTTTCTTAAACTGACCTCTAGTTTTGCTAATTTGTGGCAACGCATGTTACCATGGACCGACGGTCTGTGCGCTTGACCGAGGGTCCTCATTGCTCCATGCTATTCACAAATTGCAACTATGTTGAGGATATCTCTATTAAGCTTGATCTTTATAAGACTTTGAAACTTTGGCATGATTTTTAAGAGTTCCTGAAAACTTAGAGAGTGTTCTAGGATCCAATTCAGATCACTTCCTCTAGTCCAAATTCCAAACCATAATTTTGACCCTTGTTTGACATCAATGCCAATACTTACACAACCGCCTATACACAGCCAATCATCAAATGTCCAACAACATCTTCCCATAAAATAATGTACCTTTTGTTGATTAAACAAGGCCTATGTGTATAGTAGTATCTATATTTGGGCATGTCTATTTCATTGACATTAAATTTAGATGAACATGTAGAGTAGGTTCGTCTTTTATTTTGAGTAAATTTACAAACTTTGATAGTTATTCTTGAGATTTTGTACCTTTAGTGTCACTGATGGCATGTTTTCTTAGGATGGTAGAAAATCCTTCAACAACGGGTTGTCTTAACAACTATGATGCACAAGGTAGAAAGGAAATTTTATAAAAGTATTTTAACAGTATGCAACAAGTTTGTAATGTCTTTAGCAAACAAGGGGTGTACTTTTTCCCTTGATGCTCATTCCCCTTTTCATTTTCAATTTTGGTTCTACTAGAGAATTCTAATTTGGGTGTCACCCCATAATTAAACAATGGAACATCTATATTCTCAAAGAATTAAGAGAACATCTTTGTTGGGTAGCTTCATCACCCTTGTGGCATGAGGTTGTCTCCTTTTAATTTCCTCTCTCCCTGAAAGGGATGTCCCATTTTTATCTTTACAACATTTTGAATCTTAGGAGAAATAGAGAAGGAATTGTTATTTTTATGTTTAGAAATTGTCCAAATTCATATTCCAAGAAACCACAAATGTTATTATCAAACTTATCATCAATTTCAACATATCCACTTTCTATTTTGGTCCTTAAATAATCACTGAGATCCTACAAATTGCATGATTTTTCCTCACACTTCTTCTTGTGCATTCTCATTTCTCTCCTTCCATAGAAACCACTTTATGTTCTTGATATTTATTGTTGTAATTTTCGAAGGCCAACATCTATTTTAGTTCCAATAGTACTTTAATGCTCAAATTTCTAATAACAAACAACTATCTCTATATGTTTATGATTCTCAAACACATATTTAAAGTCACCAATATTTATAACCTCTTGGTTAATGGAATATTTACTTATGTAACAATCATCTCCCTATGCATATTATGTGTCTTCAAGGCAGCAGATCTCACTACATTCGATTATACATGTTTTCCATAGTCATCATCAGCCCACGTATCAATATTTTCAACATGAATCTCAACATCCACATTATAACAAGGGTCTGCATCAATTTCTTAGGAATTAATTTTTTCTTCACTTCTTAATCAAAAAAATTCTCTCAATGATATAAATTTTGAGGCCCATGGGAAAATCATAATATGTCTCTTTGTTTGGTAGTTGCTTTGAGGTCCACCCAAATTAAGAATATAATTTTGATTAACTCAATAAGATCTAGCTAAAGTTTCAAATCTCTCGTGATTTATTTTCTTACCTATATTTGAATGTGTAAACAAATTTGATCTATTTTTGGGTAAAAGTGACAAAATATTCATTTTGGGCTCTTTGTTGATATCTGGAAATTTCTATTTTTTAAAAGGTTAGTTTCGTCTAACCACAATGATGTTAAAGGCCCAGATTTGGTATTATTGGGAAAACCATTAGCACCATTCAAGTTGGTTACCTTTCGTTAAAGCAACCACAAGTGGTAGGAATCTTCTCTGCTAAAGTTTAATAGGCTTCACACCTAGCCTTGACTACTATTGTGCATCCACAAGTGAAATCACAAACAATGGCATGCCACTGGGTATAGGAATTGAACCTTGGTGGGGTTATATTATCTACCTCCTTTTGTTGACCCAACAAACTATTGTTGGAAATTTCTAATTTTTGTAAAAAAATGACTTTACTAGAGAAAATTATAATGAATGTAGAGTCATCACCCTTGGTGCTAGTTCTACCTTAAGTGGGGAATCTACTCAAGAATTCAAAATATATTTAGGCAAAATCCAATGACAATATCTCTAACTTAAGGGACCCAAGATGAAAACGCATGAAATCATTGAGGGACAAATGGGGAACTTATGAACAACAATTCTTTCCACAAGTGCCCCATCGACACCTATGTGGTCATTAGCTTGATTATATGAAATTCGATCCTACCACACATTTAGTGAAGACTCACCATATTTTCTAATTTTGGATCCTCACATTAAGCTTTCGAATAAAGTATAACTTGGCGATAAGCTTTGGGCTATGGCATTATAGGAATACCCTTATTTTTTTCATTTATTGGGTTGATGACTTCTTAACTCTTAATCGAGATTTATTGTCCTATCTAAGTTGAATTTCTTGGTCATCCTATGAAAATTTGAGTTTTAGAAGAAAATAGAATGACTTGCATAACCTATTAGCATGTTTTTCATTATGGGTTACACTATATGTTTAAGATTAGGCCAAATATGCATATCTATGTTTAGGTTGACCTATCTCATGATCTCAAAGGGCTTGTTGAAATTCAAGAGGATGTTAAGAAATTTCACAAACCTATTGTTAGATTGAACTCATGAACACTTATTGGAGTCAAAGCCCATACCAAAAGATTAAGGATTATTCACTCTTTCTAATAAATGCTAATTTCCAACATCTTTCCCTTTTCGCCAAGGACGCAAAAGAATGGATGCAAGGTATATTATGATGGTCAAGGAAAGGTCATAGGCGAAAAGACTTGTGTCAAATGAAAGGTAACAATGCTCTGCAAGTCAAAGGGCTAATATTTCTAAGAAACAAAAGAAATTATTTGCAAATCAATGGGGTAAGATTTCTGAAAAGAAAAAGAACACCAACAAACCAAACATAGAGTTTTCATTGTTTTATTAGGTTTATCGCAAACCCAAAATTCACCGAATATTTTGGGGAGTTGAAGAGACATAGAAGATATAATGTGGAGATCCTCCCTCAATATTCTTAATGAAAATAATTTCTTGAAATTATCGATGGTTGATAGACTCCTGTAACAAAAGTAGGCATAGAAGAGTTGGAAATTATACCCTACTACTTTAATTTCTTAGGATAAAACATTATTTTCATAGAGCTAATCAAGAAAATTAGAATTAGAATAGTTAGGAATTTGATTAACTCTATAGATATTCTTTTATTGTGAGAAATTAAAGCACAACAATGTAAGTCATAGATTTCGCATTTGGTCACTTGGTTGAAAGAAAGATTATTTTGTTCTTCCCATCAAAAGGTCACTTTTCTTTTGCTAAACCTTTCTAGTTCTATCACACATAAGGGTGTGGAATCAAGTCAGTGATATACCTGGCTAAGTCTGTCATAAATTGAAGTTAAGACCCCATATAATTGTCGCTAAAGACTATTTTAAATCTTGATGGAAATTTTTTTCGATCAATCAACAACTATACCTCCAACAATCTAGTTAAATAAAGTAGGTCTATATTGGTGGATGGTTGATGAGTTTCCTAAATCCAATTGGTTTATTCATGGAAAATTTAATATGGTATAAATTGCCAAAGACATAGAGGGATTAAAAGTTTTTGTCAATGCATTGGCAAGCGAGAGGCATCATATAGCTTGAGTTTTAGACTTGGGTTATATGGGATAGATCAATGAAAAATATTTGTGTTATGAAGTATTATGCAATTTGTGTGACACAAGGTTCAAATCCCCCATGGTAAATTTTGGAAACTATAGGAAAAATGGCCGATTTGAGTTATGGTATACTTTGTCAAACTTTAGCAATGGGAATAAAGAAGTCATCAAACGACTTGTCAAATTCTTGTTAACATGAAAGAAAGCCATTTTTTTTAATGCAAGAGCCTTATGATTGGTGCAAGTAGTTTAACTAAACATTGCTTTTGGATATAAGTTTCTAAGGTATGTAGGTATCAAGTGTAGGGGTGTGAGATGTACAGGGACATGGAAGGAGATTCCACCTTTTGAAATAAGGCTTCAGGGATATAGTTCTTGTGAACAAACATATGAAAATAATTCAATATTGAAAAAACAGGACTCAAAATTATGTGAAAGTGAGACAAAAATAGCTTAAAACTTGAAATAGTATGATTCAATTGTATGTGAAAGTGAGACTAAATGTTGGTAAAACTTGTTAATTGTATGCAAGCTCCCTCATCAGTATTAAAAAAATGTGTTTAGGATCATCTCAAATTAACCAAAATGTGAGCAATTATGTGTCAAGTGTTGAGTGTCTTTTAGGAGAAATTTATGAGGTTAATTAGTTTTTTAAAACACATATACAAGTAAAATGTAGAGAAGTAAAACACATCAACTCATAACACAAAGTTGATAAAGGAGTTTAACCCTCTTGGGCTACATCTCCTTGGACCTACTTCAATGGCTAGGCCCTCTTTGGATTAACGGTCAATTTTATTATTAAATGAACATGTAGTGCTCAATGGCTTTTCAACTTACTCCATTAGATTCTGAAGATGCAAAAACCCCAAAAATGACTATCCAAGCTCTACAATTGGACTTCAGTTAATCTAGGTTTGACCTCCTCTCCTGGTGGCCCTAGGCTTCCTTAAACTTCAACATAGAAAAATCAAATACATAAGTACTTTTCTGCCCCTACAACCTATTCCACTGTGTTTAGAGCATCAAAATCATCTAGGAATGTCAAAAACTGCAAAATTTATGGTCTCTTCACTTTTCCCTACAAAATCTCACCCAAATCTGACGAAACTCTTGTTAACCCCCCCAAATTTGGAGCGATGTCAGATTTGTCAGTTCTGCTAAAACCACCACCAACTGGTGCTA